>JAOWBN010220462.1:0-13243 GCA_028565015.1 Pinguicula moranensis | reverse complement strand
ATATATTAATATATTATGTTTCCACATTCCCACGTTGCAAATCGTGGGAATGTGGAGAACGTGGGAATTTATTCCCACGTTCTTACACTAGACACCAGGAGTTCTGTGTCCCCATCCTCCACGCCCTCGTCCAGAATCCCTATTGCAGAGTTTCCAGCGGCTTGCCCTTTCTCACGAAGAGAAGGCCACTCATCCTTACTTGGCTTCCACTGTCTGCCCGGTTTTCTCCAAGCATTAAGTGGATCTCGATGTACTTTCCTCTTTTCTTCCAGTACATTACATGTATATTGAAACAGCCCTCATCTGTTATAACTTCAAGAGATGGTTAAGTTGGTTAGAAGGTGGATCCAACCGTACTGCATCTCAGATCTCGTGGTTGTTTTTCCATCAACCTCAGTGAGGGGTCCTAGACAAGCGACAATTTGAACGAAGAAATCTTCGTACCAGCAGTGCAGGGGGGTGCCCCTTACCTGGATCAAAACCGGCCTGGAAAGACGGCCGTTCATGATCCTCCATGGTCGCAGGGAATGGAACTAGAGGAGCTCCGTAGTGTGGTCATCGTTGAGGAAGCAATCTCATCAAGGGGATCGATGTTCAGGTCCGCCGATGTGGAGGGAAAGTCCAACATTTTGTCTTGGCGTTTGGAGGGCCTAGAGAGACGGCAGAAGATTCCGCAAGGAGAGAGAAGCTAACCCATCACTCTCAATGCGGCATTGCTAAAAATATATAAAAGTTAAAAATTTAAATAACTTATAAATTTATAAAAAATATATATAACTTATAAAAATTAAAAATTTATATAACATATAAACTTATAAAAATAGATAACTTATAAAACATATATGACTTATAAACTTATAAAACATATATAACTTATAAAATTAACTTATGAAATTTATAAGAGTTAAAAGTTTATATAACTTATTAACTAAAATTATAAACATATATAGCATATAAAGTTATAAACTTATAAAAGTTAATAACTTATAAACTTTATTAACTTCTAAAATTAAAAACTTATATAACTTTTAAACTTTATTAACTTATAAATTATGTATATTATTCCTTGTATCTGTACATACTTCTATAATATGTGTACGTTTTATTACTATTAATAGAATTTAGGTTATCAAAAAAACAATTATAAAGTTATAAACTTATAAAAACTATACAATTTATATATACTATTAACTTATAAAACTTACATAATTTGTAAAACTTAAAACTTATATAACTTATAAAACTTAAAAATTTATATAACTTATAAATTTTATTAATTTATATCATTTGTAAACTATAACTTGTATACTTAAAAAATATTTTTTGTTTAAAAAGTTAGGTTTTAGGGTTTGACCTCTGGTTCCGCCGGTGTGACCACTGGTTCCGCCGGTTTGACCACTGGTTCCGCCAGTTTGATCGTCGGTCAGACGGCGGTTTGACCGACGGTCAAAATGCCGGACACAGTTTAGACGGTTTGATCGACGACGTTTTATTTTTTATTATTAAAATTTTTTTCCAACCGATTCTGGTCGGTTGAAACCTCCAAAAAACTGCCATTTTTTTATTACTTTTTTAATAAAACCTCCGGTTTTGAAAATCTTTGATTTCAAACATTGAGCAAACCATTAACCTCCAATTTTTAAAATCGCCGGATTTTTTTCGGTCCGATTTTTGCCGATTTTTCGGTTAACTATTAAAAATGCCCATCTTTAAAGCCAATTAATCACTTTTTACTTGTAAAATTTTAAAGTTATGTACGTAGAATAGAACTTGAACTTAATTTCTTTATAAGGAAAAACAATTAATTAAGAGATTGCAGCTTATCATTTGGTTATAGGGCCCAATTTTTGATACTGTGTAATGTACCAGAATACTGTACTTATATATATATATAAAAAAAAAAGAATAGTGCATTTATAATTTTAGATACAAAAACAAAATTTAAAGTACCCATTATATAAATGAACTCCTACAAAAGTAAAAAGTTACCTTATTATTACTTATATCTATCACGAGATATACATTGCCAAAGAATTAAACCAAATTCTACTGCCCACACACACATATACATGCAATCCACTAATTTGAAATCAATATCGTTCCATCAAGACAAAATGCTCTAGCTTCTCTCTACAACCAAAACTATGGCATCTACATCTACATCTCCTCTTACAGCAAAGGATACAGCCGATACTCAAAATCAGGACAATTATCCAGCTGCTACTGATGAAGTGAACGAGGCCAGGGCTGGAACAAATGATTGGACACCAGTCAAAGGGCGAGGAAAACAACCTATGAACACTAAGAATGGATGATCTTTGCGCCATTGAATGCAGTAAGAAGGCCCTTACCAGAATATATGAAACGTATGCATGCAGGCTCAGTCTCGTATTACTTTACAAACTTCCCTCCCTCTTGGCAGAAAGACGAATTATGGCAAGTTTTCTCTGGATACAGACTTGTAATCGATGTCCACCTGCCAAAGAAAGCTGTTAACCCTGAACATTGCTTCGGCTTTGTGAGATTCGCGGTGAAATCCATCGGACCGTTGCTGCTAGATAAGCTGAATGCCATCTGGGTTGGCTCCTTCCATTTAAAGGTCAGTCTAGCTCGTGCCCCGTCTGACAACACTCAACATGTCAAGCAAGTTCAGTCTGATGAAATGTGAACCATACTACTACTCCCTTGCTTCCCGCTGGCAAGGAATCCGTGGTGATGGAGTTTACATCGGATCCCCTTGAAACACTTTGGCTAACCCAATGTCTAATTGGTATACCCTCCCCTTGTTGGATCTTAACAGTATGAATGAGATTCTAGTAGGATCTGGTTATGAGGAGAGCTCGACGGTGCGACTGGAAGGAGGTGAGGTCCTGGTAAAACTTAAATCTCTGGATGATCAAACATGTTTGCTAGCTGATTCCAACACGTCCGCCCGGTTAGGCTTACATTCCTTACGACCTTGGAGATTGATGAACGTCTGGCCAGGATCGAGATCAGAGGGACCCCTCTCCATTGCTAGTATGAGAGGTTTTTTTGTTGAAATTGCAGCAAGGATAGGAAGACTGATCGCAGTGGATGAGAGCACGAATAAACGATCGGAGATGCAGTATGGACGCACCCATATACTGACAAGCTCAAACACACCAATCAATCAGACTCTGGAAGTAATAACGGGCGATGCGAAATTCAATATTTATATCGTTGAAGAGTAGAGCTCTACACCACCGAAAAGTCATTGGGCGATTGGTAACAGGGGCTTCCAAAAAATTGGACACCACAAGAAGAGGAATGGCCTAAGCTGCAAGGTAGTCCGTCAACCAGGGAGAAAGAGACTGCACGGAACACAATATTGCAGGGACCTCTGGCTCAGGTGCCACCGGAGTCATCAGAATCCAATCCCCCAGGGTCAAACGGCCTTGATTCAGTTCAATCACGAGAGTCAAATCCTGACAACCTACCATCTGAGAGTACACCTAAACATTGTGAGATGTTTGCCACTTAATCGGTCGTGTGGCTCGAGGAAGGCAATCCTCAATCACCAAAACACGCTACAGCCTCTGATCTGTATCTTAGAGCCTGTAAGACAGAATTTCCAGCCGTTGAAGGGGATGTAAGAGGAACAGAGCCAAACAGAGAGCAACAGACAAATCTGGAAGAAAGTCCTCTCTTGCGTAGGGATGACGTGGAAGCCATTATCCAACTTTCCCATTGACACATGGCCCAGTTCAAAAAATTTACGTCCCTTTTAGCCAGTCAACATGCCAAACTAGCTACCAAGCTCAATCCTTGCTCGATAAATACAGACCAAAGAGAATTTGACACGGAATATATGAATTCGGCCCAACCAAGTCAAGTGCCCCTTTCCGAAAATTGTACCAACGCAGATATATCATCTCAGAATTTAGACCCCTTTGGTCTTATGCTGTATCTGGAATTATCTCATGTTACTTGGGCAGCGATAAATAGGGAGCCTCATCACCCTTCTGAATCTCCTCAGGATGCAATGCGAAAATTACGAGAAAACACCCGTCGCATCCGGGAATCCTCGATCAAAAAACTGGCTGAGTTATCAGAAGAAATTGATAATAGAATGAGCTTGATGAAATCAGAAGAAGTTGTAAATTTGGTGATAGAGTTGGGAGTGTCGCCAAACTCTTCAAAATCACACCTCATCTCACGTCTGGTGATAGAGCTGGAAGTTGTAAATTTGGTGATAGGCGTCCAAGAGCAGCCCGTTGAGGAGACTAAAGATGGCGTGAAGGAACTAGAGAAGAAGGATCCAGTAAGGCTTCCTGAAGGCCCAATTACACGCCTACGACAAGAAGTTTAAAGACGTATTGAACATGTTGATCCGAGAAGTTTTGGACCATGAGAAGCATTTTGGATCCCACGTCCCAAAACCCCTTAATGGGACTCACGACCCATATCATGAAGAACCGAAACCCATCAATCTACTTCAAGTTATGTTCCAAAATGAAGCCCAAATCCTGGCCCAAAATGGAGTAGAAACCGTGGCTCAAGAAGACCCCTCAAATTGAAAACACTTGGGCCTCAAATTGAAGACATCTTGTCCACAAAGGAAGGGGCCCACACGTGCATGACAAGGAGTCCACTTGGTGAACATGTCTTGGTCAAGATAAGACAAATCTCATGAGATAAGGGAATTACCTTATAAGGCTTATCCTTATCTAGTATTTTTCCTTATCGCTCCTATCTAGATTGGGTTATTCTTATTTTTGCACTTATCTAAATTAGGTTGTTTCATAGTATTAGAAACCTACCTAGATGGGAATTTCGTCCCCCCCTTCTCCTATAAAAGGGTGCACGACTTCAAGCTTTAGGGACACTTTGGTTTTCATTAAGTTTTTATGAAAAGTATTCTCTTTGGGTTTCTAACCTTCTTCGATTTTATTTTTCTCTTGTTGAGTTAAGTAACTTTGTGTGTTAGGACTTATCATTCGACTCTTGGTTGGTAATCTAATACCTTCAGAGGGTTTGATTTCTGGCGTCTCGTTCTACAAAACCATGGCTTTTGTTGGGTGACACTAATCGTGTGCATCATGCATTAGGAACAACAAAATCTGTCCCTCTTCTTTCTTGAAGTATTGATCATTTGTGGAATATTGACACAAGTTCGTCAAGGGATCACATCAACTCTCGTCCAAGCATGCTTAATTCTGGAGTTGTGATGGGATCCGGTGTATTTGTGCTAGTATGATCGCACCCAACACTAGTCCACTATCTAAATACATATGCATACGACTTGTTTGAAATTTACTAAAAGCGCGATGACCATATAAGTTAATCCTAAAAAAATACATATTGGGTCAATAATAAGATTTTTAAGAATAATGAGTCATTTTCAATAGTAAATGATGAAATGAATTGTATCCGTGGCCTTAACACAGTTGTGTTATGATTTTGGCCAGGATGAAAAAAAGAACAGAAGTGACTTTTCCCGGTTATGAACTACTGACTGTAAGTAAAGAAAGATAGAGAAATAAGATAGGAGTAGGCGATAAAGGGATGCAACACAAAGACTTCCAAGGGGGTCACGTATCCCAGTACAACCCTCACCCAAGCACGTTTAACTTTAAAGTTTTGATTGGCAAATATTAATATTTTTGGAATAAGTTATTTAAAATGGTAAACGATGAAATGAACCGTATTGGTGGCCTTATAACTGAAGTGTTGTGATTTTGTCCTTAATGACAAAAAAAATAAAATTACTTTTCCCGGTTGTGAACTATTGACCATAAATAAAGAATGAGATAGAAATAAGACGGAAGCGAGCGAAAAAAGTGATGCAACTTGAGGATTTCCCAGGGGGTCACCCATCACCGTACTACTGTCTCCCAAACACGCTTAACTTCGTAGTTCTGAAAGGTTCTGATGCATTAGTGCTGTAATGATCGCACCCAACATCAAGTACACATTCTTCATACATATACACACAACCTGTTTGAAATTTACTAAAAGCGCGATAAATAAATCAATTAAACCTAAAAAAAATATCCAACTTGCAAATAATAAGACTTTTAGAATACTAAGTCATTTTAATTGGTAAACGATGAAATAAACCTTATTTGTAGCCTTATCACTGAGGTGTTGTGTTTTGACCATGATGAAAAAAAGAACAGAAGTGACTCTTTCTCGATTATGAACTACTAAATGTAAAGAAAGAGAGAGAGAGAGAGAGAGAGAGAGAGAGAGAGAGATGTAAGAAGGTAGTGAGTAAAAAAAAGGGTTGCAAAACGAGTACTTCCCATGGGGTCACCCATTCCAGTGTTACTCTTGTCCAAGCACGTTGGAGTTCTGATTGGATCTTGTGCATTAGTGCTGGTATGATCACACCGATCATTTAGTGCACACTCTGTGTACATATGCACATGAACTTTTTGAAATTTACTAATAGCTCGATAAGTAAATAAATTAATTCTAAAAAAATATCTACTTTGCCAATTATAAGATTTTTAATGCGGTCCAGGAAGTGTGGGAAAGAAAAAGACCCTCTCAATATGGACACCCTGTTGAACCAATGGCTTCAAAAAGTTAATCAACAAAATGGAATTAAATGATCTCCAGATGGAAAGAAGAATTTTACATGGTGTCTTAAGTCCCTAAGATCCATGAGTAGGCTGAATAGATTTTTGGTTAACAATCTATGGCTAGATAATGAGATGGACTGGATCCATACTGACTGGACAAAGATTACTCTGATCACTGTCCAGTCCATCTGTGTTGTAAGCATTTGAATTGGGGTCCAAAGCCCCTTAAGGTCTTCGACAGATGGATGGAACTTCCTTACTACAATTTAACTGTCTATAATGTTTGGAATACACCAAGTATGCATAGGTATGCTAGCCAGATCATGGAAAAGATCAGATTAGTCCATTTTGGAATTAGAGAATGGAATTTATTCAGACCAAGAAATTTACTATGTGAAAGAAAGAAACTGCTATCAGATTTGGACCAAATAGAGCTCCAGGTTGAAACTACTCCATCTATTAATAGGGATGTCTTTGTTGCTGCAATCAGGCTGAAAGGAGAGATTGATTAGTTAACAATGCAGCTGAATAGTCAAACCTTTCAGAAAGCCGTATAAGATGGATTAAACAAGGTGATGCTAATTCTTCCTATTGCATCAGCAGCAGGAGAAGGAAACATTGAATAAGTGGCATCAGGTCAAAGGAAATCTAGATAGATGAACCAGAGGGTGTTAAAAAATATTTCAGGGATCACTTTGCTGCCAAATTCATTGAGTCTTTATCTTAAAGATCTCGGATCAGAAACATGATCTACAAATCCTTCTCCTCAAAAGAAAAACAAAGACTTAACTCCCTCTTCTCTGAAGCTGAAATATTGAATGCCATTAGAAACTATAATAGCAGCAAGAGTCCGGGTACAAGTGGCCTCAACTTCAAGTTCTCAAAGCATTTTTTCCCCTTATTGAAATAGCAAACTCTCCCGAGGTAGTAATGCTGCACACATCACTCTCATTACAAAATATGAATCCCCTCTTGTTGTTGATGATTACAGGCCAATTACCCTCATTGATTACATGCCTAAGATCATATCTAAAGTCTTGGCAAGTAGAGTAGCTTTAGAAATAGAAGAAGTCATCTCTGATAATCAAATGTCCTTCATCCGAGGGAGAAGATTACATGACAGTGTTCTTGTGTCTAGTTAGGCAATAGATGAGATGAAAAAATTGAAGCTGCCTGCCATTATCCTCCATACAAGTGGATTTTGAAAAATCTTTTGACACTGTGATGGCACTATCTACAAGATGTGCTTCCCAAACCGTTGGCAATGGTGGATAAAAGAGCTGCTGAAATCAGTTTCAGCATCCATACAAGTGAATGGAAGTTCTTCTACATAATTCTTCCCCACGCGAATACTTATACAAGGAGATCCCTTATCTCCCCTCCTTTTCTTATTAGCTGCTGAAAATCCATATTGATTAAGAAGGCAGTCGACTTGAGGATGCTTTCTGTTCATTTAATTGGCAGAGGTAATTTTTCCTTATCTCACTTTCAATTTGCTGATGATACACACTTATTTTGTTAGGCTTCCTCGAGCACTATAAAGACTTATAAAGCCATTCTGCAAAACTTTGAACTGCTCTCGGGTCTCAAGATCAACTACAAGAAAAGCTACCTAACTGGATTGAATGTCTCTTATGAGATGTTGTCTGAAACTACAGTCTATCTAGACTGCAAACCAAGTGTCTCCCCCTTAAATATTGAGGTCTTCCAGTAGGGGGAAATCATCACAAAATTGCTAGATGGTTCTTGGAATCACAAGCAACTATCATCTAGGGGAAGCTGGTATCAACTCGGTTCTTCCAATTATTCCAGCTCACTATTTAGCTCTTTATAAAGCCTTCCCTTCAGTTCTAAAAAAGCTAGTTTCCATCCAGAGGGAATTCTTCTGGAATAGCTTCCAGGCATGCAGGAAAGTGAAATAGATCTCCTTGAATAAAATAGTGCAACCTAGAGATAGGGGGCCTAGGAGTTCGAAATATATCCCTCTTCAACTGTGCCATGTTAGGGAAATAAGGACAACTGATTCATTATGGGGAAAAGAATCTTGCTACTGGGATCCTATTGGCAAAATATGGGCAGGATGAGGTATTATCATTAGGGAGTTCAGACAACTAAAACCTCCACGGCAGTCTACTCATCATGGTTGGAGAGGAAGAAGAAGAGGTGATACGCCTCATCTTGGTGGAAGGAACTGCATGATACCTTGCAAGATGCATGGTTTCAACATGCTATCAGGGTCAAGCTCGGAAGTGGGTGGCAACACACTTTTCTAGAAAGATACATGGATCCACCACTCCAGGATGGATACATTATTTCCCAGACTGTTCATATAAAGTAACCAGGACTTATGCATTGCTGATGCTGGCACCTGGGAAAAAGATGGTTGGTTCTAGAAACTCTACTGGAGAAGGGATCTGTGGGCACATGAATTAACTGATTTAACAACCCTTCTTCTTCTTCTTGTGCAGGTTCATCAACCAGAAAAGTCAGGTGTTGACCATTATGTCTATGAAGGGAACACCAATGGAAACTACACGGTGAAGGATGCTTACAAGATTCTGTGTGACTTAGATCAACCGTTGTACACCTTAGAGGCAATAGAGAATCATACAAGACTATGGAACAAATTCTCTACAACAAAGGAAATGGTCTCGTCTTGGAGAGCTTGCCAAAATGCTCATCTTGTGAAGGCCTCTCTCCACCAGAAACACATAATTCCACAACAATAGAATATAAGCTGCCCCCTCTGCATAACAGGTCAAGAATCATTGTCTCACTTATTTAGCTCAACTACAATCAAGTATTTGTCACCTCCTCCCCAAACATAAAGTTCGTGATAGTCAAGAATTTAAGATCTTCAAAGAATATTTAAGAGTACGGGGACACATCCCTGTTTGGACCAAAAAGATTTGGTGAAACAAAATAAAAATAAAAGTAATAAAAATTAAGCCAAAAACAAGTAAAAAAAACTAATTAAAACTACAAAGAAAAATTAATACTACCAAACGAGTATGTATCACCTCATCCCCAAAATTAAAGTTAATGATAGTTAAGAATTCCATCAAAGGATATTAGGGAATATGGGGACACGTCCTTGGTTGGACCCAAAAAAAAGTAAAACAAACAAACAAATAGCTAATTAATAAAAATAAACAAGAAAAACTCCTAACTAAATAAACAAACTCACAAGTATGTATCACTTCCTCCCAAAACTTAAGGTTCATAATAGTTAGGAAATTAAGCATATCAATGGATAATAGGGAGTACGGGGCACATCCCCGATTGGACAAAAAGATTTTTGTTGCCTCCCAGGAAGCGCTTTTTTAATGTCCCTAGCTTGACATGAAGTCAAATCAAGCTAAACTCACGTAGTTTTGATCTTATCATACTAACAAATCCCCAGCAACGGCGCCAAAAATTTAATGCGCACATACGTGATGCACTTTTATGTGCAAGTGTACACGTCACATAAGTAATAAAGTGATGATAAGGATGTTGAACAATAGAGATTGGGATAAACAGTCACTAACATTAACAAGTTTCGTGCAATATGAACAGAATAAAACTAAGTTGACATTGATACTACTCTAGTCATTAAGCTACAGATTAGACAATGAACAAAGATGATTAAAATGTAGTGGAATGAAGATAAATCTAATACAGAGGTTTGAGATGTCCGGGGGGATTGCAACTTCACCACTTAAGTCCCCTGGGTAGAATTATAATCTGATTAGTCATGGATTAATTGTATTATTGTGCCTACCGGATTCACCTATCCTATACTCTTATCTCTCACGAACTGTAAGCATCCTTCTCTGGTTTATGGATGAGCATCTCTCGATGTCACTTACAAATAGACCAAAGACATTACTCTGAAGTGATCCTCACACAGTAGCACCGATTCTATAGGCATTTTCATGCTATAGCAACCGATGTGGACCTTACTTATGTCTAGCATAACTTGTCTCTTGACCTCCCATTACACCTAATACATCTATTCACGTTGATCAAACATAAAAAGATGCAGAGGAAGAATAACATGATCAATCACCATAAAGACAATTAAACATGGTAAACATTCATTAATCTCCATGAGTTCTTTAAGCGTTACATTGTTCCTCTAGATTTAATGGTTTAGCTCCTGCTTAAGGCATGAGCCATTCTACAACACACAATATTGAGTTCATCAAAAGGCAAGAAGAGAATTGGATCAGAATTTCAGGATGGTGACTCAAAACCCTTTTTTCATGAATGACCTTGCTCACGTGCTTTGTTTTTCTCTTTGTGTTAATTTCTGCCTTTTATACCACTTCAGTAGCTTCTCGTGAAAGCTTTCGGTACCGTACAGGGGTACATTTTTTTGCCTACCAAGTGTGGCGTGCAAAGATGTGTGTACATATCACCTTGCATAGTCATGTGATCAGGAATTGGTGTCACAACTTTGATAATTGGGGCAAAACCTCAGCTTTTGGAGTTTTTTCTCTTCCTTTCTCTCAAAGAGTAATAAATGACTTTTACCTGCAAAATGAAGGAATACAAGTATAATAGGTGTGTCCCATCATCCTTATTGAGTCAAATCAGAATAAAATAGTCTGTATTTATTAGATAAAGTCACCTCATCAACATCCCCAAACTTGAATTATTGCTTGTCCTCGGGATAACATATCTAAAAAAACAAACTTAACCTTACAATGTGGATGTGTGTTGAAAAGTGGACACCTAATTCCGAATCATGCAACTTCTTCTGCTTACAACCATTACCAACTTTAGTGTTACTTCATACATAGAGGTGTCAAACACGGCCAGAACTGTGGGGGTTTTCTTACTTTCAGGTCAGGTCCCTTCTTCAAACTTAGACCTGCATATTTTTTGTTCTCCCAACTTTTCTTTAGTTTACTTTTTTCATCTCCCTCGCTTTTTGCCATGCCAAAACGGTCAGCGATTGGGATATAGATTATTTTGAAAGCCAATACATATTTCTTCCATCATAGTCATACATTAGACCTGAGGGTTTTTACATAACTGACAATACAAGAGTACTATGTACATCCAAAAAGCTCTTCTTTTTTCTTTCATTTTGGGATAACTCCCTCTTTCTTTGAGTGGATAGAAGCAATTACTTAGCTATCCTTTGAGATACAGAATATAAAAATTAGAAATCCACTACAAAATTAACAAGGGTTACATTGCTCTAATAGACAAGAGTGGTAGCCCATTGTTTAGGACATTCAAAGTCCAAACTACATTCAAAAGTGGATACATCAATACACTAAAATAAGGTTCATGCCATACAAAAAGATGGACAAAAGTTTAGTTCATAAAGGCAAGAAAACCCCTTGGATGAATCTGGAGTTGCTGGAGCTCCTCATTCTTCTCCATGTCTCCTCTCCAAGTGTTGCTACCTTGTGCCCTGGATCCTGGAAGGAATCTGCCCCAGAATGGTTTGATGAAAAGAATTGGTACGTGATTCCAGGAGGAGACATCTCAGAATCGTTATCCTTCAGAGATATAAAAAGAATTAATCGACAATTGCAAAGGAAATGTTCCCAGTATGGGAAACGTTCCAAGAGTTCGGACCCCTCCCAGAATTCGAAAACCCTCCAAAATGATTTTTGTTTTGCTATTTCTTGTGTGATATCTCTTAGATAGCTTCCTAGAAAAGCTTGTGAGAGATAGCATCTTCGGGAAGCTTTGACTTAGTTAGCTTCTTTCGGAAGCTTTGAACAATATATTTTTCCGCATGTGAGGAAGGATTGAATGGTCATTCTTCACTTTGATATGTAGTTTTCCGCCAAAAAATCGATATGTGGTATCTAGATTGAGGCTGCAACTTGAAGATCTGAGGCCACGACCTTGCAATCAAAATATTGTATGTCATGAATCTTTTTCGGTCTTTTTCCTTCTTTTTCTCCAAATGGGCATTAAATGACCTGAAATTACAAAAGGAAGAGAAATGGGCAATAAAAGTATGTCCCCATATCAATATTGAGCCAAATTAGAAAGAAATAGTCTACATAAAGTAGGTATAAAATTGACTCGTCAATAAGCAGCCCACCTAGTGAGAATGGTGGTGTCAAAGTCTGTAAATGGGAGAATTCCTTACTCCTTTATTACCACATATTTATTGAATTATTTTGGTTTGTTTATGAGCTTTTATATTTACCCTTATATTTGTGATTTAGCATGTTTGTACTAGATTTTTCTTATTCTACTTTGGGTTAAGATAGATGCGTACCTAGATGATTCGGTAGAGAGTGTGAAAGGCTTTCTTGAGAGGTAGGGAGTGTCAATACCCCTCTAATAGTCCCTTAGGGTGATGCAACCCAAGTTGCACCCAATCCCAAACAAGGGGTGTACGACCCCAAGTATGGAGAAGACGAGCCAAAGATGTTCATTGAAGGTGGAAATGAACTTAAGAATGTCATGAAGCCCGCCAAACAATAGGAACCTATAATTATGTCCGATGGGCCTAACACAAAGATGAAGGCTAACAAATTCAAAAAGGCCACAGATGAAATGATCTATGAAATGTTGGATGAAAATATGACATTTGGAATTTTTTGACTGCACGGCCCAAAATAGTCAAATGGGCCCCGCGGCCCAATAGAGAAAGCCCGACCCATTAAGGTTCAATGTCTAGCCCAAGAGGTGAAGTCCAAGGCCCAAACCATCATGGAAAAAGACCTAAACACGTG
>JAOWBN010220451.1:0-13244 GCA_028565015.1 Pinguicula moranensis | reverse complement strand
CTGCTCTGCTTTTGGTCCGAGTGGCTAGATTGACTATTGATTGAAGCTCGAGTCTTCGAAGCCTTAAGAAAGATTATCGAATTAATGTAATGGAATAACTTAAAATATAATGGAGATTTAGTGTTACATTATTTTTTTAATGAAGGTTTATCTTTAATTTTTATGGTTAGGGTTTGCTATCTTCCTTTAGTCTGCATGCAATGTCAAAAATTTTATGTAATGCTACTAATCAGTCCAGGGGGTAATCTTGTAAAAGTCTATTCGAATTGATGACATACACATCTAATTAATCTTTAACCCATGATGAATTAGTTAATTCATCGTCGTAATCCACTTCTAATACATTTGAGTGTGCCCAATTCACACCTTAGGATTACCACCACATGGATAAAACCCATTGGGAAAACATAAGGATTTAAAGACCTTTTTTTTCCATTTGTGGACAAAGTAGTGGAATGGGAAAATGAGCAAAAAAATAAATGCCCTTTTCGACAATGAAAAACAAAATAATAATGAATCCTGAATATCCGGCCCACAATTTTCGCAAAAGTGGACAAAGTGAAATTCTCTTACATATAAATAATGTGTCACCTGACATCCAAACATTATACTGTCGTCTTCTTATCTTATGTTTATTCTCTTTCTCCACGCCTTCTTTTCTTCTTTCACTTTCAACTTCGTGCTTCATTGCCTTTGGCCCACAACGGTGGATTGCCATTTTTTTTAAAAACCTTTTCGTATAAGATTCATGGCTTTTCCCCACACTTATCAAATCTCATTATTGTGGAAATAATGACAATCATAAGCTTGATCATTGGAGTGCTACACATATAAATTGCCTCATTTGGGAAAAATATTTACAAGGGGAGCTAACTGTTTAAGATTAATCACACACGAAACTGTAGTTTAATTAAAATTATAAATGAAAAAAGAATTTAAATACATAAACTCTAGACAGCCATGTCTTATAATTCAAGTAGTAGACTAAGTGGGTGTTTGCAAACCCAGTTGAAAAGCAGCTTTTGGCTTTTGGCGATGAAAAAGCCTGTTTTGAGTGTTTGCGAAATTTACGTTTGGCGATTGACTTCTGGCTTTTGGCGGTGGAGAAGTCAAAAAAAACCCAAAAGCCAGAAGCATCTCTGGGGTAGCTTTTGGAGTGCTTTTGGCAGTGGTAATTTTGTAATTATTTAGAAGTTTAAATTTTTGAAAAGCACTTTTGGAATAATTCTTTGCAAACACTATTTTCTTACTTTTGTTGTAGTAAAGCATATTTTGCAAACACTCTCCCATTTTTTTTTATAAAAGCTCCTTTTTTCAAAAGACCTTTTGAAAAGTTACTTCTGCATAAGCACAAGAACTTGCAAACACCCAATAACCCAATGGTATAGTGCTCGATAACCTAGAGGTAGAAATCCAATAAGTGAAGCAATTGGTTAAGGTATAGCAAACAAGTTAGACTCAATTGTGTTATTAGAGAATGAATAGAATGCTTATAATTTCCAAAAATAACATAAACATGCACAATGTTTTAAAGTTTATTTTATAGCTTCTTTTTTTGATTATTTTTTTTTAAAAATTATTTAATTATAAAATAATTTCACATTGTTACTGAAATTCAAGGTTGAGGGCTAACTCGGGTAATAGCTTAGGTTAAATTTTGATTCTTTTTAAAAAAAGCTTTCAGTTGCATATTTAAAATATAGGAAGAGATAATTTGAGAAAAAAAGAGGAGTAAGATGTAGGGGTGACCATATGGAAATCGGAATTCGAAAATGATAATTTTTCGTTCTAATCCGAAATTATTTTGAAAATGGAATTTGATTTTCGATTCGATTTGTATTTTATTTCGGACTTCGGAATTAGAAAATTCGGAAATTGGTTCGAAAATTGGAAATTCGGAATTTCTGAACAATAATAAAAATTAAAAAAAATGAAATTCAAAAATATTCCGGAGAACTAGAAAAAATATTTCTGAAATTCGGAAAATTTTAGAAATCGGAATTTTCGAATTCTGAATTTCGAATGTTCAACCCTAGTAAGATTGGGATGACGATTCTTAACTAAAAAAAAGATGTGATGAAGATGTACTTTCGTTTTTGAAGTCTATTCTTTTAATTAAGGGCATTGTTGCCCTTTTAGTACCGGGCAACTACTAGGAAAATGACTTTAGATCATCCACTTCCCAAATCGCGCTATTCCAAAAAAATAGTATGCATTAAGAAATTTACAATACAAGTTGGGACCAAGCCTATTCTTTTGATTGAGGGTGTGCGGTGACGTGGCAAATAAAAAAGATTTTTAAAAAAGGCACTTTTTTTTGTGGGGGTTGGGAGCGCTTCCTCTGCAGTCTGCGCGATTGTTTAGCTCAGACTCGATTTTAGCCTAGGATCAGTCATTGCCAAAATTATAAATTCTGAAAGTCATGGGACAAAAATTAATATTTTATGGTGAAATCAGGGGTACTTATTTGGTTATTTGGTGTCGGTTATAGTAATAACTGACACCGAACCGAATAACCAAAAAAACAAAAAAAAAATTGATTTTTCTGTTTCCGGTTCGGTTTTTCAGTTACCCGAATAACCGAACAGTGTAACTTTTTAAAAATTATAGTTTAGGTTTTAGGGTTGAAAAGTTTTATTTTGTAATTTTTTACGGTATTAAGGTTTAATTTATGAGTTGGAATATAAAACTTATAGAACTTATAAAATTTTATAACTTTAAAACTTTATAACTTATAAAATTTTATAACTTTATAACTTATAAAATTTTATAACTTTATAACTTTATAACTTATATAACTTATAAACTTATATAACTTAAAAACTTATATAACTCATAAATTTATATAAGAACTATATATACTTTATTACTTATAAACTTAAAAAATTATAAATTTTGCATAAATTATAAACTTATAAACTTGCATAAGAATTATATAAACTTTATTTACTTAAAAATTTATAAAGTTTATTAACTTAAAAATTTATAAAGTTTATTAACTTAAAAATTTATAAAGTTTATTAACTTATATAATAATTATATAAACTTTTATTTACTTATAAAATTTATAAACTTTATATAAATTTTTTAAAAAATTATCAAATTTAAAAACTTAAAATTTATAAATTTATATAACTTATAAAATTTAATGAAAAAATGACAATATTTCATCTAAAATATGTAAAAACATAACAAAAAAAAATTGGTTATAAGTTATAACTGAATTTGGTCATGATTTTTTATAACCAAAATCGAATCGAATAACCAAATAATCAAAAAGTTTCGATTGTTCGATTCAGTTAACCGTTGATTTTTTATTAACCAAAAAATTCGACGGTTATTTTGCTTAGCCCTAAGTGAGATTACAAATATTATTTTGAATCTTTTGCAACAAAGTACAAGATATTGAAGATCAAAACTGTTTTTTTGATTTATTTTCAATGAATTTGTTGATCCAAATTCCAAACCACGCCAATCCAAACGGATGAACCGATGAACCCAAGAAGTGAACTAGCGAAGGCATCTGGCATTCCCCAGAAGATGAAAGAAACGCCTCGGATCCATCCCCGGCCGCTGCATGCACGACACGTGTCCCCAGTCAACGGCGTTGGGAATTCGAGGCTGGGAACGGGACGGGGTTCGTGCTTTTGTGTTGTACGGGATCGATGAGGAATAATCCGCTGGGATTGCGGCGAGTTTTAGTTCCAACGCCATCGGTTCTCGCAATGGAGGGACTAGACCGGCGTGGAGGCTCACATCACAACACCTCAACTGACAGCCGTCGGATCGCAGCGTCGCAGATCTCGATGACGGCACGCGCGATTGAGGCGTGGAGCCCACTTACAGGAGAGATTCCTGGCCCCTGCAATGGCTTACTTTTTCAGGCGTCGGGTATTGTGCACAAGTTCAGTTGGGCCTGGGCCCAACGAAAGACTTCCCAATTTAAAAGAAGAGTGGGACACAATTATCTAATGATTTATGTAATGAAATCAAAACAATCCATTCAATTAATATGAAGTTGGATTTAAAGAGGGTTTTTTAATCAGAAAAAAAAATTCAATAAATAATCAAAATAGTGGAAATAGTGTAAAACCAGGGAGAATAGGCCATACTCAAAAATATCAAAAAAAAAAAATGAATCGAACATCAACTCAAACATATTTTAGACGAAGGCGAGGCAAGCGTGAAGTATCACCACGATTTTCAGTCTTAACGATAGGAGGAAGTCACTGAAAAATATCATAAAATGTTGTATGACCAGCAATACCAAGATTGATTAAACGTTCTGCACAAAAGATAAAATACAACAAAGTACCCAGCATGTTTCAATCAAGTTGGGGGTTGATTGTCAGATGTACGCAGTCTTACCCTTATAATTATATAAATAGATTGTTTCAGTTGCGACCCAATATGCATTTCATCATTTGATATATCGAATTCAAACAATTTCACTAATAGAAGCATTATAATTTAATAGAATCACTTTAATTTAGTCTATTATTAGTACAAAACTAAAAGAATTATCAACGATGACTCTTCCAACTTCATTTACAATGGACCTGCTCTTCACAAAAGATGGATTATCCAAAAGTATGACAAACTCGCAATATAACAAAATTCGCTACTGATAAGATATTCTGTCACAACGAAAGATAACGCCATTGGAATTGGGACATATGCAGACTTGGCAAACCAATTTACTATAATAAATAAACCAAACTAAAAAATGACGTTGTCCAATCCAAGAGAATAACAAAGATAAACGTTGTGAAATAAAGTCAGATTTCATACTTAGTACTAGATGAGTCTGCCAAAGATTGGCTAAAGCCAATAAGCGGTTACTACTTGGTCGAAAGATACCTCCAAAATGGAATTTTAAGATTAATTAAATCATTTGTGTAGAATTTACTTTTCTCAATGTGTGATCTACAACGCTTCAGGTCTTTCATCACAACAGAATAGAATTGAAGAATTCACATCACTATTGGCTTATATGTGCATTTTCTTTGTCATAATTAATCTTTTTAGGTATAGATGGTTGGCGAGTGGCCTCGTCCTATGTACGCAAGCTGTCCAATTTGTGACATGATGTTTGCTGTTTCGGACAAACTCTTCTTTCCCAAGCGTCCCCTTCCATGCACATTGTTAGAACATACACGAGCTCAATACCTTAATGGAGTTGGACAGAGGGTTTGCTTTCTTACTTCTTTGATCACGAAATCGTATCTTGTCTTGTCAATAATTAGTAGAGATTCTTAAACAAATGGAGGAGTATCCGGGAAACTTATCCATCTCTATATCTCCTCCACGCCGTAGATGGTATAAGACACGTGTACACCATTTTTTTTTTCTTTTAACCCAAACTTTTTAAATAAAACCCATGTTTTTACAAGACAAATTCATGAAGTTGCCCTTCAAAGTATCGAATCTCGAAATTAAGACACTGTTTTGCACAACCTTCTTAAAATTATAATCCAATTATAAGCACCTTTTTTCAAAAAATAACTCTTCATTTTTTGAAAAAAAGTTCTTATAATTCAATTATAAGCATAAGAGGGTCTGCGCAAAACACCCCCTAAAACTGATAGAGACTGATAAGTTCTTATTGCTCCATGAATTGTATATTGCAGCACATCCAATCGCTCAGGGATGTTCCTCTGTGATATTTTCTCCTTTCTATTAACCATTGCCATGTAGTTAGTTTTACCCATTCTATAAGGCCAATAGCCTCCGTTAAAGCATCAAAACATACAACATTTCTCTCGCGCCACAACCACCATATAACTAATTGCCAAATAGCTTTCCAAATATCTGCGCCCTCTCCTTGGCTGATGTTTAACATATATCTTGAGAAGTGTTGTTGTATTTCTCGCTTGCGCACATATCTATCCTGAAACCAGTCATATATGTCTTTCCAGAGCTCTTCTGCAGCAGAACATTCAATGAATAGGTGCCTTATTGTTTCATTTGAATTCCCACATGAGACACATCTTTATGCAGAGACATCAATGTTCATTCCCCTATGTACAAGGTTAGCCATAATAGAGATTTTCAGTTGCAATAGTCTCCAGGAAAACATCTGAATTCTTTTGGGTGGAATTCTACCCCAGGCTTGTGCTGCCACCTCTGTGTCATTGTTGTTCGTGTCTATATGTCTATTTAGTGTTGAGTATGCGGAGGCCACAGAATATTGTCCTGAGTCTGTTTCGCTCCATCGCCAATAATCTGCCTCCTCTTCTTTGTCTGCAGCTTGTGGAAGGATGTTGAGCAGTTCAGCTAGTTTATCCTTTTCACGTGGTCTCAACTGTCTGCGGAAGGACAAAGTCCAGGTTCTAGCCCCTCTTGACCAGTTGGAAACTTCAGGAATAGTCTTATATTTGTGATTGTTGAGCATGAATAGAACAGGAAATTTTAGAGCCAGACAACCACTACTCGTCCAGTCGTACCGCCAAAATAGAGAACTGTCTCCACTTCATGACACCAATGTTATCCGACGATTTATCCATTCTTCTGACGCCGCAGACCAAATGTCCCTCCATTGATTAGATATATGATTTGGTAAATTTATCAGACCCCAATCTGCTTTATGATCCGCTTGTTTGAAATATTTCGCGCATATGATTTCACTCCACAAGCTGCCCTGATCAGTCCTCAACCTCCAAAGCCATTTGGATAGTAGAGCTCTATTCATGAGTTTCATATTTTTAAATCCCAAACCACCATCCTTTTCCTCCCTGCAAAGATCAATCCACTTAGTCCAGTGAATTGCTTTTCGTTGCTCGGAATTATGCTTCCACAAGAAGTTGCTCAATATCCTTTCAATTCGTGTGATCACTTGTTTGGGAGCCAAGACCAAAGAGAGATAATAAATTGGCAAACTCGAAAGGACTGATTTGATTAAGGTGGTGCGACCAACCATCGACAAGAATTTGTTGTTCCATCTGTTAACTCTGCTTTGAATAACTTGTATCACTTTGTCCCAAGTTTTTATCCGCCAAGGATTACCACCGATTGGTAAGCCTAGATAGTTAAATGGCAGCATACCCTATTTACATAGCAGCACCCTCGCATAATTATTCATTCCACCATTCTGAACATTGAGTCCATATAGACTACTCTTTGCAAAATTAATGGTGAGACTAGAGAGCAGTTCAAAAATTCTCAGTACCTGTTTCAGGATAATGATGTTGTCCATTTTTCCAGTGGCAAATAGAAATAAATCATCAGCATATTGTAGATGGGAGATAGATGTTCGCCCAACTTTGGTCACCATCAGTTTTCCAAGAGCAACAACTTTATCTAGCAACATACGCAGACCTTCCATGACTGCTAGAAATAGAAATTGTGATAGAGGATCACCTTGGTGTAGTCCTCGGCCTATTTTGAACTCACTTGTACTAGTACCGTTAATTATCACAACAGCATAAGAGGTTGATACACATTCCCGCATCCAATCCACCCATATATTGCAGAATCCATGTTTCATCAGCATAGATGTCATGATATTCCAATCGACCATGTCAAACGCCTTTGCAAAATCCACCTTCAGAAGTATGCTAGGCCTGCTGGATTTTTTAGCCGTGTGAATTATTTCATTGGCCACTAAGATGCCATCAAGTATTTGCCGTCCTTTGATAAATGCAGTTTGGTTTTTGGAGATAACTTTGTGCATAACTTGCTTCATCCTGTTTGCAAGAAGCTTGGACAAGATTTTATAAGCACTATAAATCAGGGAGATATGTCTAAATTGATCTAAATGTACCTGGATTATCAACTTGGGAGCCAAGGTGATGAACGTCGAATTAATGCCTTTGGACAGCTTCCCTTTCTTATAAAAATCATGCAAAAATGTCGAGAAGTCATCCTTCAATGATTCCCAATGTGATTGTATAAAAAGGAAGTTAAAACCATCTGGTTCCGGACATTTATTGGCTACGCAGCTCCATACATTGTGCCTTATTTCCTTTTCAGTGAATGATGATATCAGAAAGGCATTATCTAGTGCAGATAAAGTATTTGGTGCAGGTAAATCTAGAGACGGTCTCTGCCATGGATCAGGTGAAAAGTGGGATTTAAAATGCTTTGTAACACCAGCCTTTACTGCAGGTACATCCTCAGTCCACACACCCTCTATATGTATCCCAAATATATTGTCTTGCCTTGTTTTATTAGTAACCGGTGCTTGAAAGAATCGGGTGTTGTTATCACCATCACAAATCCATCTAATTCTGGAATATTGCCGAAGGTGAGATTCCTTATTGTTAAGAGAGTCATGTAGTTGGTGACATTTAGAATATCTTAACAGTCTTTCTGAGTCTGTTGGAGGAGCTTGCTCCATTCTTCTATCCATTACATTCAACTCTTCACACAGGATAAAAAAATTTCCTATCAATTGAACCGAATTCTTCTTTATTCCAGATTCTGAGCTTTTTTCTAAGTACTTTCAGCTTTTCATGCACTGAATGTCAAGGGCTTTGTGTGACAGTGATTGATGACCATGTGGTCTTTATAAACTCAGTGAAGCCTTCATCACTCTCCCAACAATTCAATGATCTAAAGACTTTGGGACCCCAATTTACGTCATCAGTTTTTAATAAAATCGGCATGTGATCAGACACTGAGCATTCCAAGACAATTTGCTGCAAACCTGACTAGGTGTTGAGCCAAGTCTCTGAGAGTAAAAATCTATCCAGTCTGCTGTTGCAATCCCCGTTGCTTGATATACATGTGAATTGGTATTTGTGAAGGAGAATGTTCACTAGTGTAGTGTCCTGTATGAACTTGCCGAAATCCTGCATTTCAGAGTAGGCCACCAGCACCTGGCTTTCTCTTTCGTCCCTGCACCGGATTGCGTTGAAATCTCCTACAACACACCATCTAGCTAAAGGATCTCCTCTTATAAGTCTACATATTTGTCGCCAGAGTATTTTTTTTCCTTGTAAAGAGCAAGGTGAATATACATTGACCAGTTTGATAGGGTGCTTGTTTGCTCCCCATTGTCCTTCCAATCCAAGATATCCAACTCCCGACCACGAGTTAGTTAGCGTGGATGCAACAATCTGCCACAAACATACTAGTCCACCAGCACGACCCCTCGCCTCTTGCTGTCGCCAATCAAAATCATCATTCGGCCAGAATTGCCTGCGACTCCATCTGTCTAATTGGACCAACTTGCTCCCTTGTACACATACCATTTCAATCTTGTTTTTTTCACTGTATCTAATAAATCCTTCGTCTTTCTCGCTGAACCTAACCCACGAATGTTGTAAGACAGTATACGCATCGCTTAAAAGAGACTTGGAGGAGCTGCCACAGGATCTGATTTTTTGTCATACTGTTCGCTATCTCTCACACTCATCTGATTCAATTGGCTGGTCAGATATGCTCTTAAAGTTTTTGGGGTGACTCCTAGCTCAATTGCAAGATTAATAGTGGCTTCTACTTGAGAGGGAGAGTGCTGAGATGTGTCCTCTGCATTAGAATTACTCTCGAGATTCGCTTGCAATTCTTCTAGTTCAAGGGCAGCTCTAATATGTCGAGAGTGTTCCCGGAGTCTGGCAGAAGTAACCGATTCTTGATCCATTCGCTGCTAAGTCTCTTTTTGCTTAGCCGCGAATGAGTTCGGGGTCAATTCTAGCATTGGCATTATCTCAAATGGATCAAAATTTAATGAACTGGGATTCAGAGATTGTAGCGGTAGGTCCTCTGCATATATGGAGAGATCAGGAGCCGCTTCTTTGATTATCTCGCCCCTTTTCTTTTTATTCGATAAGGGAGATCCAGGTCTCAGGCTCAAATGTAGAATCTCATGTTGCGTAACTAATGAAGTTATTGAGTGACCCGACTGGGTTTGGTCTTGATCTTGGATATGGTTTGTGAGTGTTTTGAGTGGGGTTGACTTGTCAATCGGAGCCCCAATCATTTCTTTAGTCGGATCCAAATCTACAGCTCTCGAAGGCACGTGTAATGAGCTGATAGGATCATCCTGCACGATCACCTGGTTATGTAATTTTTCTGATACATCCATCCTAACCACAGGTTCCTTTTTAGCGTAATCCTCTGCAATAAGTCTGATCAACTGTGGGGCAGGAGTTATTTTCGTCGAAAAGACTGACACACAATTACTCAAGGGATTTTCCGTACGATTTTTCTTGGAACTCATCTTCTGAAATGGACCAGGTGCACCATTCCCTTAGTTCCATTTCTGGCAGCTTATCTTTGATTTTGAGCCACTTCAACAAATGAGCTTTTTGTTTACTGTCTTCTTTAATTAATCCATCTTGTAACCGGGGCCACTCTGCATCTTGCACAGACCTATCCAAGACAATCCTTCCCCCTGAATTAGCTAGCAATCTAGATCCAATATAATTGCTGGAATGTTCCTCTGTAATCTGAACACTGAAATGTTCTTCCCCGGTGTCGATGTCTAAGGTTAGATGGATCGGGGTGTTGGAGCTGACCATCACATTTAAGCGCCCATATTGCATTCCGATTTTCAATAATGTTTTTTCATCAATCGAAATGAGAGAACCCATTCTAGCGGTTATTTCCTCAAAAAAGGTTGAGTACCAACAGTGTAGTGGAGTGCCCCTCACTCTTAACCAAGCCGGGCGGGCTAATCGGTCATTATTAGCCGCCAAGGTCACAATGAATGCAGGCACATGCTGTGAGTAGTGACGGGATCTCCCAATAAACACATTTGATCATCAACTAAGTGCAACTTCACTAGAATTTCACCGCCCTCCAGACGTACTACAGAACTTTCATTGTATCCCGCCGATTCCAATATGGATACCATACTCTTCATATCTAGCAGCGGGGCCGGAATTCCTATCAAACATTTCAACAGTCTCCAGATGTACTACAAAACTTTCATTGTATCCCGCCAATTCCAATATGGATACCATACTCTTCATATCTAGCAGCGGGGCCGGAGTTCCTATCAAACATTTCAATAGTCATTGCGAGGCTTGAGGGTCTGGCATAAAATATATGGGGGGAAGTTTCTCTGTGAAGGTGTCCCCACGCGGCTCAACTGTGTCTTTAGGCAGAGTCCGGGGCTCTGGAGACAAGCCTAGAGGGGCTTTGTTCGACGGATCTCTAGCTACATTCACACGGAGCTGGAAAGCAATGATGTGGATCCCATTTAAACGGTCTTTCAGTGACTGAATAGCTGAGTGCTTTGCGAACCTGACGAATCCGTATCTAGTCTCGTAGTTGGCCATATTTTTTGGCACGTGCACATCACGCACTCTGCCACACACAAAGAACGTTTGCCACATCTCTTCCTTGGACCATAAAGGTGGAAAATTCGTAAAATGAAATGAGATGGATTCGGATCTAAGCTTTTTCACATAAGCCGACAATCCCTTTCTAATTGGAATGAACTTTTCATACAATGTTTCCTGTAGTTTGAGTGGAGACTTAGATTTACTCTTAACTTTTTTTTTTTTTTTTTTTGATTTACTCTTAACTGGAATCCACTCAGACTCTCCTCCTACCTTTGCGGCAGGAGGGTCTGCCTCTTTGTTTACATAGTCTGCCATGCCTACATTTCAGTCTTCCACCTGTTGTAACTCCCCCGACGGAGGGGGTGTTGACGAAGAGGCAACCCAGGGCCAATTTACTATACAAAGTACCATGAACTTTAACAGTGAGAGCCGATCCCCCGACCAAGAGCAGATCCACCAGAGCAAGCCTTACCGTCGAGCGCACCCGAAGGTATAAAAAAGGCGGCTTCGAAGATTGTCCGGGGAAGAGGAGATCTTACGGTAATTAAGGAGGCTTTTGTGACTAGTTAAATAGATGTTCAGTGTTTATAAAAAAAAATTAAAAAAAATAAATAGATTTTTAGTGTTTACAAAACAGATTTTCTACTCGATATATCTCCTAAAATTAAAAATTTAATAACTGGATTTTGTTTAAATTTAAAGGGCATCTTCATAATTTCAATGACTAGCTCAATAATTGAGTCTGACAAGCATTGATGAGTCTATTACTCTATATTATTGGGTTGGAGCCTCAGACCATTTCCTGCCCTTAAATTCCAGAATTATTTTTCATCAATATCGAATTAATTTATATACTAACTTTTCCTTTAAAAAATTTAAATTTAAATGATAAATAGTTCATCGATAATTTAGAGGAATGATATAGCGCACGGATTATCCAGCGCACGAACGCACGGACGGGGGCAAAATTACCATTTTGTTCCTGTGTTAAACAGGGATGCTGTGTTTAACACATTTTGCCCCCGTCCGTGCGTCCGTACGGCACTATTCATCCGTGCGCTATATCGTTCTTGATAATTTATTGATCATCCTAAAAACGTTATATAGCATATCGTCACTTGACAATTATGTGTTACTAAAAAATAGTGTTTGCCAATTAATTATTTATTTCAAAGACTTTTATAAGATTATTCAACGCAACGCAACTTTATTCAGTATATTTTCAATTAAGTTGAGGTTTTTGTTTTGCGACCTAGGTGGGTATCGATTCCTGGACCTCATATTTGTGAAGTGTAGTTCTCACCACTTGAGCTAGAGGGCTTGATTTATAAGATTATTCAACGATTATCATTATAAGTTGGCGCACATTGATTACACAAGTAAACCTAACCCAGCATACGCAAGTAATTGGTCGGGCAGTCCACAACTATGGTCAGATTTCAATTTTAATTCTTGTATGTGTAAAAAGTTGTGGATTTTGGCAACTTTGAACTACCAAGTCACATTAATCATTAATGCAGGGTTTCCTTTACCTAACAAAATTGTACCAAATTTTACCACCCTCTGTGAACTTACTGATATAGTCCAAAATTCTCCTACACAGACCATTGGAATCAAAATCCAGCTCACACAAAAGCACATGGCACAAAGATAATTGGATCGTTCCCTATTTGCACGCATGAGAAAAACACTTGAAGGAAGGATCAATGGCAAGGCGCCACCTACAAGTTGTTCACCAATTCACTATTCTTGCACATGGGCAAAAACTCACACCACATCCTATAAGTTGTCCATCACAAAAGATGCTAAAGTCAGCTACAGTTGGATTATAAAAGAGAGGAGAAAGGCTACAGAACAGGAAGGAACCGGAGGTTGCTTCTAGTTTTGGGGAAGAGGATTGAAAGAACTAGCTACATAGCAGTTTTTTTTTTTTTTTGGGTAGGTTCAACAACGCGAGTACGTCACGGACCCTACTTAGGTATCCGGGCAAATCGTGGCGGCAGGGCAGAACGT
>JAOWBN010220440.1:1908-13245 GCA_028565015.1 Pinguicula moranensis | reverse complement strand
TTGCCGGGGTAGGTTTTAAGGAGATGGAGAAACTTCCTCTTTTAGTCCACTAACTAAGAAGGGACATGAGCTGTCCAACATGTATAACTTTTGGTTATTAATAAAATGACGAATTCTAGGCAAACAAAAAATGGAATCGAATGCATAAAACATTATCAATTTCAGATAACCACGAACTTGAAACCCAAACAAAAAAGACAATCTCAACTCACCCTTGAGTAAATCAATGAAATTGAAATGTATGCTATGCCAAGAGACAATTCGGACCCTAACCATCAGGGTGTGTGCATGTAAACTTAAACCCACAAAATCTTATTAGAAATAATAGATGAATCGACAAATGTTTATTAAAAGCGTAACCCTAGGCAAAAAAAATCGACGAATAAGAATGTAAAAGGAGAATCACATTGTTGACTGAAATTGGAGAGTGTGGATGAACGGTTTGTGTGCTATCGCCGAAAAAATGAGGCCGGGTATGGAAGAAGACGGTGTGTTCAATGGGAAGATTTATATCTGGTATTTAGTCGTAATAAATGTGAAAAATCAGGGGCGAAATTGTCAATTCACAATGTGGGTTAAATGCAGGATTACACAAACCATGCATCATCGCGGGACAAAAAAGGCGGAGTTATCATGGAGTAATTCCTGCCTACAACATTATCCACCGGGAAGAGGACCGCGTCAGATTAGGTACCAAACAGGGCACAAACCAGGATAACTACAAGAAACCGTGTGTTCTCCTCCTTTTAACTTGCCAGCAAATGCACTCTTATTATGACATCGGCAATAAAATGTTTTTCTTCGTCCAATTAACTTTGGAGAAACTCATAAGTATAGGGAAACTAGAGCACGTGAGGATAGACTCCCACTGTCCCATTGGGGATGTCCTAATTTAATGGGCGTTCGAAAGTGAGGAATTTTGAACCAGAAGGTGGTGCCGGCATTTTTGCCTTTTTTTCGAGTATTCCTCTTCTTTTCCTTTCTCCTTCTACTGTTTTTCAAGAAAAAAAAATGATTCTCTCATGACTTGCTACCTCCAGTATGATGGAGTCAAGTCCACGTTTCCAATTTCAGCTCAAACTTCAACTGATCTTCTCCAAACAAGTATAATCTTATATATATAAATATATAAAGAGTTTGAAGGTTTAAATCAAGGGTTTTGTGATAGCTTGGGGAGAAATCATCACAGAATTTGAGTAAGGGTGCAGGGATGTTGCGCAACAACTGATACTAAGACAGGATTCGTACATTTTCAAGAATAGCAAAGGAGCGTTGGCTGAGGTGACGGAGAAACTAAGGTTGTTGAATGAGTTCTCGCCGGAGGATCGCGATCTAATCCATGTTTGGCCGCTCATTTTCTTCGTCTGTATATTTTCCCTTGCTGGTAAATTTTGCTCAGTTATGGATTTTCCCATGGGAGAATATCGCTAGTAATTTGTTCGATGACTAATACAAACATTTTCTCTGAAATTTGGTCACAAAAATTGTAGCTGAAACAAAATGGTTATTTTTTTAAATAAGTATTAAAATAATCAAAAAATGACCACAAGTGAATTATAAATTATCACACTTTTCTTGTACAACATGCCTCTTATTCCTTGTTGGAATCGATCGCACCACAAAGAATTCAGCTATTCACATGGAAACTCCTTCAGCGGCGCATTCCAACAATTAACAACTTAGCGCACAGAGGGTTGAGCTTCAAGCCAAGAACGAGGTACTGCATAATGTGTGGGATACATGACGAAACCGTTGATCACCTATTTGCAAGCTGCTCAAATGCATAGGACCTTTGGAAGAAAATATACGAGTGGTTTGATGTGGAATACATTGCACAACATGACATCCAACAACACTTCTGGGATCACATGAATTTGCTGCAAGGTCAATCTGGGGCGGATATTTGGAGGGCCATATGGCAAGCGACAGTATGGAGTCTATGGCGAGAGAGGAACAAAATCTGGTTTGATTCGTACACTGGGAACCTACCCCTATCTCAATGGATCAAACTGCACTCATGGTACTGGATAACATCTAATAACAAGGCACACAATTCAACTTCCATCAGCGATTGGATGCGTGTCCTCGTAATGTGTTGCGCATTATCAATCAAAACGAGGCCGTAATCGAAGCATGAAAATATGAGAGTGATAAACTTGTATGTTGTTATTAGCAATAGTTGTGATCTCGGAAGTAGGGCCATTTGGCTCGCTGCTCATTTCTAATCTATCCGACAACAGTTTTCTTTTAATACAATACAACTAATTACCCAAAACATGCCTCTTATTTTGTTGGTAATTGAGCCACACTTCCGAGGCTTTGAGTTTTGCCAGATGAATCCTACTTCGCTAAAAAAATCAATTATTCCATTCTATTCGCAATATTAGTGTTTGACATGGACCCGGAGGCATGTAAATTGCAAGTCTTCCCGTTTCAATGTTGTCCAGTGCTAAATGTAAATTGCAAAGGGAAGATTATTTCAACATAGAAGAAAGTTGCTCGGCACCCTCTAAATGCAGCATGCATTCTTCTTCCTGATGGTTGACACATAGCGTACCAAGAAACTGAAGTTCAAGACGACAAAGATTATTTTCCTTGATTGTTCGTCAATCCTCACGGTTTCCTCTCTTCTCGACTTTCGAGTACTTAGCCAGTAAAAACTATACAAACCAATCAATACTCTTCCATTTCTTTGGCTTCTGATGCGTGTAATCTAAACTTTGAATGATCTAACGACAGGTATTTTTGGCATCAACTCGTCGTTGTTGAAGGCCTTAGGCATTCGCCTGATTAGCTATGATCTTCCCGGGTTTGGACAAAGCAGTCCTAATCATGACAGAAACCCTAGTTCTACGGCTCTGGATATGTTGCACTAAGCAGATCGTGTGGGGATGAGGGAAAATTTCTGGGTTGTGGGGTATTGAAGTGGGGTTTTGCATGCTTGGGTTGCTCTCAAGTACATTCCTCACAAAGTTGCATGTACACAAGGGGTAATGAAAGCTAAAAAGTGTTTCGTGTATTTGGACATTTGCTCAAAGACCATCTCTTGCAGGTGCAGCCATGTTTGCCCCATTTGTCAACCCGTACGATGAAGGCATGACCAGAGTAGAAAAGTCCAGAACTTAGAAGCATTGGCCCTAGAGAAGAAGATTGTTGTTCTATCTAGCTCGAAGGTTTCTCAACCTCCTTTCTTACTTCTAGAATCCAACTTATGTCTCTGGGAAGCATTGTTGAATAGATAAATAGTTGTATTAATCATTGTGCAACAAGGTAATCTCACTTCCTCTTCTCTACTTACAAAGATCGAGATAACATTTATTCACTGTATTTGTTTGCATGTAGGATAAGTACCTGGTTGAAACATCGGGTTTTGAAGAATTCTGGCAAGGGGATGTCCAAGAGGGAAGCTCAAAAATTCTTGGAGGAAGTAGTACTGCAAGTGTCAATTGGGGGTTCAGTCTTGTCGATCTTCAAGCCTGGAGGATATGCAATAGAAGAGATCTTCTTCCATGGATGTAGTTCCTCTACCGTCGCTCTGAATGCAAGTTATCTAGATATCATGACCCAATCCACATATGGCAGGTGGGAAGGTAAAGAATCTTGCTGATTCAAAACTACCGGTCACATTGATTTGTAAGACCAAGAGTTCGTCCTTCAAAGAGGCGCAAAAAAAATAGAACAGAGGCTTTGTAATTGTTGCAGTAAAAATTTGGGCTCAATAACCAATCACTCACGACTATTGATACACGTGTATTCCTGTATAATCCTACTATACAACAAAGAAACGTGAATATAATTACAAAGGCTGCGAACTGCAAACTTACGCTTCTTTAAGAGATTTAAAACACATCCACACAATCAATGCGGATCGTACGATGACTACTGCATCTCAAGTGCTGGAGTGTTCTTCATGTCCAAGTGAAGTTTAGGGCAATCAGTCTAATCTGTCAAGACCCCCTCCTCAAGGTAAGCATTCTAGAGGCTCATCTTGGATAGCAGGGAGCAAAACTGGGTGTTGGGCAAGCTCTTGTTGAAAGAATCTGCAAGTTTCTAAGTTGTGTGGACATAGTTTCGAGCAATCAAACAAGATTTGTATTGATCTCTCACAACGTGACAATTGATCTCTATGTGCTTTGTCCAATCGTGAAAGATAGGATTAGCTATGATTGCTATGGTTGCTTTGCTATCACACCATAAAGGAACTGGCATATGGAGTGGCAGACAATAATTAGTTAGCATGTAGCTGAGCCGGAGCAATTCTCTCACAGTGGATGCCATTGACCTGTATTCTGCTTCTGTGGAGGAACTGGACACCGTGGGTTGTTTCTTTGTTTTCCATGAGATCAGTGATGTACCAAAGAAGACGCAGAAACCAGTCAGTGAGTGTCTTGTTGTCTTACAGTTGCCCCAGTCAGCATCACAAAAGGCACTTAATATGCTAGAGGACTTGGCCGAGTAGAATAGTCCCAGATTTATATTACCAGACAAATATCTCAGGACATGGATAACAGGTTCCCAATGCGAGTCATGCGGTGAGTGGACGAACTGACTGAGTTGTTGTACCGCATATGTCAAGTCAGGTCTTTTGTAATTCAAATAGAGTAATCTACCTACTAGTCGTCTGTATTTTTCTAGGTTGTGGTAGATTGGTGTACCATCACTCTCCGTGGCTGCAAACTTAATACCCTGAGGCAGTGGAGTGGAAACTGGAGTGGCATCAAGGTATATTGCATCTGCCAGCAGCTGTCTAATATATTTTTTTGACTGATATACAAACAATCAGTTGATCTAGCAAATTCCATTCCAAGAAAGTATCGTGCTTCCCCAAGATCTTTAACTGTGAAAGCAGTGTTCCAATAGTGTTTCACCTTGCTCATTTCCTACAGACTGGATCCTGTAATGAGTATATCATCTACATATACCAGAAGAAAGAACTGATAGGCAGCAGCATGTAGAGTGAAGAAGCAGTTGTCATGATAGGATTGTTGGAATCCATAAGCCTTGAGAGCATTAGTGAAATCTTGATTTCATTGTTTTGACGCTTGTTTGAGTCCATGTAATGACTTCCGCATCAGGCAGACCTTGCCCTTTTTGGCTTTGTTGTACCCAAGGGTTGGATGCATGAATACTTCTTCATCAAAAGAACCATGCAAGAATGCATTATTGACATCTAAGATGTATTCCCCAATATCGAGAGGTTGCAACTGCCAGGAGCAAATGGACAATAACTACCTTGGCTACTAGACTAAATATTTCCTCAAAATCCTGCTCTTCCACCTGATTATAACCTTTAGCCACAAGTTTAGCCTTTTAGCGATCGATTGAGCCCTCAGGTCTGCACTTCACTTCATAGATCCATTGCATCCAATGACCCTCTTTCGTGCTAATAAGGTGGTGAGTTCCCATGTGTGGTTTGCTTCAAGTGCCTGCAACTCTTGATTCATGGCATCTTCCCATTTTTGGTTGTTCCTTGCCTGATTAAAATGCTCAGGATCACTGACTGTAGACAGGTTAGCTACAAAATCACAATATATATTGCTAAAAGCATAATAAGTGTCAGAGGGCTAGAATGAAGGAGATGAGTTGAGGGAGCTATACAATGTGTTTTCATAGTCCTTGAGTAGTACAGAGGGCATTTTACTGTGCTGACTTCGTCTGGGAGGAATACGATTGAGTTGTTGTGAAGATGCAGCTGGTGCAGAGTGTTCAACAGAAGGATTTGAGGAAGAAGTTGAGTTCTCTTCATCTTGGGAGACAAATACAGGATCATGATCATCAGGGAAAGTAGTAATAAAATGTTCATCGGTGACACATATGCTATCAAACATATTTGACTGGCTATTAGGAGGAGGATAAAAGGATGATGCAGAGTTGTGGTTCAAAGAAGATGCAGAGAAGGTTTGTTCGTGGAATGTTATATCTCTAGAGACGACTATCTTTTTTGTGTGAGGGAATATTTTGTATCCTTTTTGTCTGGGAGGATAACCAACAAAGTATCCTTTCAAGGCTCTTTGATCAAATTTATCTCTTCCGGGCCCTTTATGCACAACATAGGTTAGACAACCAAAAGTTGTCAAGCAAGACAAGTCTGGTTTTATATTGTGCAAAATCTCATACGGTGACTTCCAATAGAGAACCCTAGGCCATCTATTAAAAAGATATGTGGCTGTCAAGATTGATTCACCCCAAAAAGTTGTAAGCAGTTTTGAATGAAACAAAAGGCACGAGCTATGTGAAGGAAATGCCTTCGTTCTACAACCCCATTTTATTGTGGGGTGTAGGGGCAAGTCTTTTAGTGTATGATTCCTAAGGTATTGAATAGATTACTGCATTGTGAATTCACAAACTTACTGCCATTATCCGTTCGAATAGTTTTGACAGCAACTTTATATTGTGTCTTAATTAGATTGAGGAAGGATGACACTAGATGAGGCACTCTTCTTTGGATTGAAACAAGAGGTCCATGTGCATCTACTTTTTATCATCAATTATCGTGAGAAAGTAGTTGCAGTTTGTCATAGAAGGAATTTCGTAGGGTCCTCACACATCCATGTGGATCAAATCAAAACAGTTCTGTGAGATGCTACTGCTGGTTGGATAGGAATTACAAATCCGTTTTGCAAGAGGACAAGTTTCACATAATTCATTTGTTTTGCTCGATGGCATTGTTTCATTCAGGTGCTTAATGTGAGACAGTACATCAGAGGAAGGATGTCCCATTTAATTATACAACAGACTAGGAGTTACAGCAGTACAAGAACTATGGAAAGCACACTATTTTACAAAAGGAACATGACTGTTGGCAAAAGCTGAGAAGCTTGAAGGAATTGTGTTCTTCACATGCTGGATAAGCTTCTGGTCAAAAGATGATGAACGTAGAACATAAAGTTCCTTCACCACAAAACCCACAGCAAGGACTTTATTATTTTCAAGGTCCTGAAACAAACAAAATTCAGGGAAGTAAGTACATGAGACACCAGAATAGAGCAGGAATTTTCTAACTGACTGTAAGTTGTATCTAAAGCTGGGTACATATAAGCAAGATTGTAAGATCATGGAACTGGAGAGTTTGATGTCTCCATGACTTTTTTTACTTTTTTTTATAGGCCAAAATTTATTAATAATAAAGGTATGTACAACTTTCTTACAAGAGATAAGAAAGTACTAAAAAAGCATTAAATAATCCTAGCATAATCTTATTCAGGAGCAAGAGTGTGATGTACAGCAATGTCTCCTTGACTTAGTATGGGTTTTACAGAACCATCTAGGAAACACACTGGCAAGAGACACTTAAGAGGTTTGGGCTTTGTCATCATGCTCAAATCAATACATATGTGATTTGTGGCACCTGTGTCCTCAATCCAATCCCCCCTTAAGATCTCTTGATTAACAACAAAGTTCAAAGCAGGGAATGAAGATATATCTGCAAAGTCTCCAAGTTCTGCCATGTTTACTGTAACTTTATCAGTTGATGCAACACTGCGCTTCTCATTAGTAAGCCTCTGAAGGTCACGTTACATTTGTCCCACAATTTCATACAAGTTGTCCACTTCATCAGATTTCATATCCAGTGGAGTAGTATTCCAGCTCTGTCCTTCTTGAGCATCAATCTTGTTTGCTATAGCATACTGTCTGCTTTTGGATCTTTGATTCCCTTTCAACTGATAGCAGTTGTCAATAGTGTGCCCCCTTTTCCATAATGAGTGCATTCAGGCCTTCCTTTCAATTTATAGCACACGTCCACTGTGTGTCCAGCTTTCCCACAGTGGATGCAGATCATATTGCCTCTTTCTCCCCTGTCAAACCTTCCCTTGTTATTCGAGGTTCATTTGCCTTTCCATCATGTGCCCTTAGACATTAATGCCACATTCATATCATCTCCATTGGTCGCCATGAGGTTGCTCACTTCACAGTGTTTTTCTGCAGTAGCTATCATGTTGTAGCCCTTGTCTAACCTTGGCAGAGGGTCCAAACTAATGATCTGTCTTTTCTCATGTTCATACATATCATTGAGTCTCATTAAAAATGTCATGACTCGATCTTCATTTTGTCTGGTTTTCAACATCAGTCCAACATCTCCTTCGATTTGAGGCAGGGGCCGCAACTGGTCATATTGATCTCATATCTGTTTGAGTCATCCAAAGTGGTCACCAATACTTTCTGTTCCCACTACCGGCCCCACTACCGGACACACTGATTTGTATGACCAAGAGTTCGTTCTTCAAAGAGGCGCAAAAAAATAGAACAGAGGCTTTGTAATTGCTGCCGTAAAAAATAAGGATCAATGTCCAATCATCCATGACTATTTATACACGTGTATTCCTGTATAATCCTACTGTACAACAAAGAAACGCGAATTTAACTACAAAGGATGCGAGCTGCAAACTGATTCTTTAAGTTAAAGATTTAAAACACATCCACACAATCAATGTGGTTCGTGCGGTGACTGCTACATCTCACGTGCTGGAGTGTTCTTCATGTCGGTGAAGTTCAAGGCAATCAGTCTGATCTGTCAAGAGAAGGCCTTTTAGTTTGAAATAAATGCTCCATCATTTATTCACAAAAGATAACACAGCTATGGCATTGAGTTCTCATCATCGTTGTTTTTTTTAACAGGGATGATTTCGTTGTTCCACCGGCTACAACTGACCATGTCCAACGTGTTCTTCCCGACACCTATGGCATAGAATACCAATGGAGGATCATTTTTGATACTTCCTCTTTTGCGAAGAGTGTCAGAGGAAGATCTTCTTGACCCTTTCGGAAGGCCGCAAGGTTCACTCCATACTGATGAAACTCATGACAACTGATGGAGATGCAGCTAAATCAGAGAGGATTGCACCTTCCACTGTGTTGAGTTGTTTTCGATACCTAAATAGAGAGTCTGAAGAATTTTCCGTTTGTCTACAATGAAGAGTCCACCTTGTTTTCCCACGGGTACATTTTATTTTCTTTGATATACAAATTTACATTCATTCCTGTGAAGTTTATCAGAAAAAGAATAATTTTCATTCCTGAGAAATGATGTTCATTTTGGTTGAACTCTCTGCTCAAGTTTATTATGCAGCAACTGCAAATGCATTGAACAATTGTTAAATTCCATAGAGGGTATGAAGGTAAAGAAAAATAGAACCTAGATCATGACAATTGACAGCCAATTTTTTATCTGGTTGTATCCTACGCCTGTAGATCCCACAGCAAAATTTTAGAGCAACCCTCTCCTGGAATCCCCTTCACCTTGGTTTCCTCTTCATGGACCTTTTTTTATCACAAAACTGAGTGAATTCTGTTGAAATAAATGCTGCACAACAACCAAAACTATTCAAAAGGGACACAAAAGGGACAACAAAGTTGACTCTATTATTGTACACAGACAAAAGATCCACAATTTGTCGATTTTTCCTTATCTTGTCGTCTCCTTTGTATGCCTATAAAAAAAGATGATATCATGAGTAATAAATAAGTGAAGAAATCTTTTCCATTCCAATCTCAATTCTTAACTCAAATAGAATCTCAATACTTAAATCAAACATGGTATCAGAGCGTATAGCTCGATCTCTTGGATCAAGCCGGTAAACGCATCATCATCTACCTAACCGAGATGGCTGACGATAAATTCAACCAACCCCAGCTGCTTTGCCAAGTGTAAGCCATGCCTAAGAGGATTTGGCGCAACAGCTAACACTGATGCTGCAAAACATGAAGGAACCAGAGTCCTCCCAATCAACCTCAATACACATCAAATTGAACAACCACAATTACTCTTTATGGAGCCGATTAATGAAGGTGGTCATTGGAGGCAAAGGTAAGCTCCATCATCTTAGTAGCGAACCACCTTTAAAGGAAGATCCAAATTATGCCAAGTGGGAACAATATGATTTATAGGTTTGTACCACCTTACTACTAGCCATGGAATCCACACTAGTGGATAGATTTGCATCGTATCCCTTCGTTAACAAAATATGGGAAAGAGTGGCCATGACTTTCAGCAGTGGACAAGATCCACTGCAATTATTTGATCTGTACGTACAGGCTAACCACCAACATCAAGGTCAGGGTATCTTGGAGGATGTCTACACAAGCCTACAGAAAATTTGGCAAGAAATAGATCGACGAATGCCAAACCCAATGAAATATGAAGAAGATGTCCAAATATTTGATCGAATTCAACAAGAAACCAAACTATTCTAATTCTTAGCAAGTATCAACAGTGATTTCGATGGAATTAAAAGGGACCTGCTACGCATGAACCCGCTGCCGACAGTGGATCACGCCTACATTGCTTGCCGCCAGGAAACTGCTAGACAACATATTTTGAGTCCGGGACAGAGCAGCGGAGGCACCGGGATGCAGGGAATTGGTAGCGGTTTTCTTATAAAAAAAACCGACCATCTGATAATCTGAAATCACGGCCATGCGGAGACTCACGGTCAGAATCGACCAAGTTAGGTTCGAAATCATCAATCTGTGTCCCAGAGGTGGATAAATCTAAATTGTGGTGCCACGATTACAAGAGAAGTGGGCACACTACCGAAAAATGCTTCAAACGCATAGGGTTTCCGGAGTGGTATTATAAAGACAGAAATCGTCGATCGGGGCTTGCATCCGCCGCTGTGGGAAGCACGGCGGTCTCCTCTGACAATGACAGAGCCCGACCGCCGGAGGATTCTGGCATCGCAGCTACTATAGTGTCGCTAAGTGAAGGTATCAAGTTTGAGAATTTCGAATTCTCAAACCCGTGTAACACAGTCGCTAGTTTTAATCTGCCTCATATTACTGATACGCCCCTAGTAAAACATAGGATTGTTGATACGCCCCTAGTAAAACCCATTATTTTGGTACAGGTTCAACCTTTCCGCCAGTCACTTTACACCCCCAGCAAACCCATCAATCTCTCATTCAACCCCTGAATTTTCAAAAACTGTCGAACACTCTCACCAAATTTGCCAAATCACAAAAAACACCCATCCGTTTTCAGAAAATCCCAAATGAGTCCAGAATTTCCAAAAATGTCACTACAACCCAAAACTTTGGCAAACATACACTTGATGGTCCCGGGTTTTTCGCTCTCACTCCGGACTCAGAAAAAATCAAAGTACATACATCAAAAGTTTACTCTACCCCACTAAAATCTCAGCATAACCCGTCCCTGTGGTTGCTTGACTGTGGAGCTACCGATACTATGACCAACACTGCCACGAACCTTATTAAAACATCCAAACCAACCAAACATAATATTCAAACAGCCAATGGAGGCGTATCACTTGTTACTAGGGAAGGAACGATACAACTTTCATCTCACCTACAATTGTCCAACTGTCTCTTTGTGCCATCTCT
>JAOWBN010220429.1:0-13245 GCA_028565015.1 Pinguicula moranensis | reverse complement strand
CCATTAAGCCCCAAGATATCATTCCATTAACAAAACTAGACAAAATCAACACGAAATAATCTTACTAATGAACAAATATGAAACAATGGATGAAAAAAGAAGTAAAGAAACACAAGGAAGTTCAGAGTTTAGACACCTGACGAAGAAGGTTTGCCACTTCAACAAGGGGCTTCCGTGCCGGCCGTCGATTGAGGAGGAAGGGAAGAAGAAGACTCCCCCCTTGCGGACTGCGTTCACGACTCACGGCGGCTAGGTTAGGGCTTCAAAACGTTCTTTTCAATTTCAATTCTCTTGAGAACTGAAGAATTTCGTTCAAGATAAAATCGTCTAGAATAGAGAAGGGTTCATAGCGTCGTCTTCTTTTTGTAGATGATGTCGTGAGAAGTGAGAATGAGAAAGACGAACTCAATAAGGGCAAAATAGGATAAAAAAAGGGAGGATCGGTGGAAAACAATTCAATTCCACCTGTTTGATGGAATTATATTTTTGGTCCAATTCCATGATTTTTTAAAAATTTAACGGGTCACAGAATTGAATTCTCCGACCCGCTTTATTTACTGTGTGTATAGTAAACATATAATTACACTCGAATTCTATCACAATGACACATAATTCCATCCAATAAACGGGCCCTAAGTGAAAAACACACGTCACGGTTATAAAAATAAATTACCAATTTCAAACAGGCATATATTCATATCCCCAAATTTTTTTTTACCCAAATTCAATATAATATGAAATGCTATGTACATGATAAGAGCAAGGAAGGAAGAAAAAGGTAACAAAAAAGGAAATAACGATAACAAAAAGCAAGAAGCAAGAAGAGAACAAGTAGGTGCTAGAATGTACAAAAGGCTAGCCTATGCAAATCTAAGTCTATGTTCCTAGTGTAGTTGGCCTTGTCTGACATCGTGTAACCTTAGTAACATGCCTTTCCTAGTAGTCTTGTACGTAACAAATCACCCTCTGCACAAACATTTAATCAACCATACAGCTTGTAGGTTTCCTCTACCTAAAGCACCACCTTCTGTCTCTTGCAACACATCCTGTATTTCTAAATTTTTGCATTTCTTTTGGGCTGGTACATGCCTCCAAGAATGTCCTAATTGTCAACTTATCGTATCTTTAACATAGATTTAAGTACACATTTAGCTTGTGTCCATAGGCATCAACTTATCAGCTCATTCTTTTGCAATACAACATTATGAACCTTGTTTGGTTCTGTAGTTTTGTGTTCTGATGTTCTGCATTCTTGATATTTTGTGTTTTGCTATTCTATAGTCTGGTATGAGCTACTACCTGCCAGCATCATGGTGTAGTGATTTGGTGTAGGGAGGAGTGGATGGATGCACAACCCTACTGCATGAAAGACATGCACACTAATGGTTGCAGGCTCCAATCAGAAATTGTGTAGGAAACTTTTCTATTAGTTCTTGCTGCTTTTATGCATGACCAGGTAGCTCTTTGGATCTTTTGTACCATCAGATGTGAAATTGGCTCTATGTCATTGAAGTGGTATATATTTCTTGCTTGCCATAGGGTCCAAACCATAGACATCCAGACTTAAAACCAAGCTTCTTTGTTAACCTGTTATGGTTTCGATGATAAAAACTCCAAGATGGTTGGTGCTTCGCTGGCAGGGCTTGGTTGGTCACTAGTAGGATGCAACCAGCTCTGTATGTCACTCCATATGTCTTGTATGATCGAGCATTCTTGGAACAAGTGGTCAGTGGTTTCGGTTGAGCTCTTGCATAGTGTGCAGTTGATTATTTGCTCCTCAGGGATAATGTGTTTAGCCTGCAGGTTAGCTTTGATAGGAATAGCAAACTTAAAGTTCATGATTAATAAAATTAAATTTTAGAAAAGTGGATAAGGGAGTAAGAGGTACGTCCTTGCTTGGATCAAAAAGGGGCTTGGGTTGCTTCCCCAAAAGCACTTCTTTAACATCACTAGCTTGATATCGGGAGCTTTAAATCCTTGAGCTAAACGATAACCTTGCCGTTGACAATGCTACAATCAAGATACGACTTTAGTCTCTAGCCATTCACTTTGAATGTTACTTTATCTGGATTAGAAATTTCAATTGCTCCATAAAGAAATACTCGTGTAATTTTAAATGGACCTGACCACCTTGGCTTTAGGTTTCCTGGGAATAACCGGAGCCTTGAGTTGAATAATAGAACATTTTGCCCTGAATAGAAATTCTTCCTTGAAATATTCTTGTCATGCCAAGCTCTTGTTCTGTCCTTGAATATTTGGCATTCTCATATGCATCATTTCGTAGTTCATCAAGTTCATTCTTCTGAAGAGTCCTATTTTCTCCAGCGTCTTGCATATCCAAATTTAACTTCCACATAGCCAAATATGCCTTATGTTCTAGTTCCACGGGGAGATGGCAGGCTTTACAAAATATCAATTGTTATGGGAACATACTTATTGACTCTTGTATCTGGTCCTATAAGCCCAAAGTGCATCATCAAGCTTCCTCTTCCAATCCTTCCTTGGTGAGTTCACTATCTTCTCGAGAATCTTCTTGATTTCCCTGTTTGAGATCTCGGCTTGACCATTTTGTTGTGAGTTGTATGCCAAGGCAGTGCGATAGTGAACTCCATACTTGGTTAACAAGGCTTTAAATGGCTTATTGCAAAAGTGCGAGCCACCATCACTAATAATGCATCGAGCAACACCAAACCTTGTAAGAATACGCTTTCATAGAAATTTTAATACCATCACGACATCATTTGTTGGGGAACTGATTGCTTCAACCCATTTGGATACATAATCCGCGACTACCAAAATACATCTTTGACCAAAATAAGGGGGAATCGTCCCCATGAAGTCAAGTCCCCAAGCGTCAAAAAGTTCAACTTAAGGGATAGATTGGAACGACATCTCATTTTCCTTTGAAATTTGTCCCATCCTTTGGCATCGATCACATGAATGTACAATGGATTGCACATCCTTAAATAGTGATGGCTCATAAAAGCCACATTGTAATACGTTGGCGGTTGTGTAGTTTCCTCCAAAATGACCGGCACATTCAAGTGCATGGCAATGGTTCAAGATCGAGCTCATTTCTTCCACAAGACACATCTTCGGATAACTTGGTCAGATCAGAATATGTACAAGATGGACTCATCCCCAAGAAAGTGCTTCACCTGAGCAAAGAATTACTAGACTTTTATAATACAAGTTGCAGGTGTCTCACTGTCAACTTTCAAGCCATCGCCGTATTTATTATTTTATTGCTTGCCAAAGATCATAGCTGTCAACTTATCGTCCTGTGGACGGTACACAGCTCACCTATGACTTATAAATACGACTTTGGGTTGGTACAGTTCTGCCTACGTGCCTAATAGCTCCAGGAGATTGAGAGTGATGTAATCTCTCTTCATGTGTTGATCGGTTATGACACAACAAATAGGGAATCCCATTTAAGTCATGACATCTAACAAATTTTTTCAATTGATAGTGTCAAAAGCTTTCTCAAAGTCTAACCAATCTGGTGGGTTAAGAAAATGCTGGAATCTGCATCTACGTCTATCCTTATTAATAGTAGTCCAACAAGGAGTTTTACCCTCAGCGGGGATTAAGACAAGGAGATCCTTTGTCTCCTTTCCTCTTCCTATTAGCAGTTGAAGGTCTTTTAGTGATGATAAACAAGGCTGTTGATACACACATGTTTAAAGGCGTGGATATTGCCAATGATAAGGCCCAACTTACTCATCTGCAATTTGCAGATGACACTCTGATGTGGGAACAAGCAAGTTGGAACACAATCAAAACCTTTAAAACCATTCTGCAGAATTTTGAGATCACTTCAGGACTTCGTATAACTACTCTAAGAGCAGCCTCATGGGAATAAACATGCAACAATTCACAGTTGAGGACACAACAACTTATATGGGTTGTAGAACAAGTTCTCTACCCTTTAAATATTTGGGATTGCCAGTGGGAACTAGTCCATCCAAACTCTCAACATGGGGACCAATTCTATACAAGTTCAGAATAGCCCTTAACCTATGGGATCACAAATATTTGTCCATGCGAGGTAAGCTCGTCCTTATCAATTTTGTCCTAGCAGCAATACCATCACATTACTTTGCCTATGCAAAGGCACCACATTCCGTGATAAATAAACTAATCTCATCTTAGAGATCTTTCTTTCGGAACAACAATCTGAAGAAAAAAAAAAGAATGTGTTGACTCTCCTGGAATAAGATTATTGAACCAGAGGAAAAAGGTGGTATGGGAATATAGAGACTGGACAATTTCAATGATGCCATATTGGGTAAATGGGGTGCAAGAATACTCACTTGGGAGAACAACCTAGCTATGGAAATCCTAAGATCTAATTATGGCTCGGATGGTGTAATAATAGTGGGATGTCACAGAGAACTCAAAAAACCAAATCAACCAGCAAGAAGACCTAGAGGAAGAAGAAGGGATACGCCTCTAGTTGGTGGAATAATATCCAGGATACTATGAATTCCGACTGATTCAGACAGTTCATTAAGTTAAGAGTAGGCTATGGTGATGGAGTCATATTTTGGTTGGATAAATGACACAACACCTCCTTAGATGAAAAATATCAAAGACTTTTAGAGTTACAAGAAATACTGAGGCTTTCATAATAGATCTTTGATGCTGGGACACAAACACTTGGAAATGGACATGGAGCTGGAGGAGACAATTAAGAGATTTATAATAGCATGAACTAACTAATTTGTTGTGTTTCTTGCAGGGTATTACTATTAATAGCTTGGAGTAGGATATATACTATTTTGATGGCAACATGGATGGAAAATACACAGTTAGTTAGGCTTATAAACTAATCTCTGCAGGGATACTAGTAGCAAATGCACAACACGAAGTTGTGACTCTGTCCAGCATTTGGAATAGTCTTGTTCCAAAGAAAATAACAATTTTTATTTGGAAATTATTGCATGATGCATTACCCACAAAAGGGGTATTACAATGATGAAACATCATACATGAATCACAGAACACATACTGCCCTATATGCCTAACTGTGAATGAAACAACTAAGCAATTATTCGTTAACTGTTCACTGTCTGTGCAGGTTTGGGGAGCAGTTAAGATTTGGGTATTCTCCGTTGAGATAGACCAACTACCAGACTCTCAAGCTCCATCCAGAGAGAACTTTGCATAAGCAAAACCTCAACAGGTAACAAGGGAGGCATGGACATTTATCTGGTCAGCTATGACTTGGAATTTATGGCTAGCTCGAAACTATATTCACTTCCAGGCAGTGGAGACAAATGTAATGCATATTGTGACCAAATTTAGAAAGCTGCGTGGCTGTGGCATAGAGAAAAAAGAAAGATATCCCATATTCATTCAATGACTGGCAGATACATCCTTTAGCCTGTCTACAATCTTGTAGGTGAACTATAAGGCCATAAGCTGAAGAAGCACACCGTGATTAGTTTGTTAGTGTTGCTTCAAGATCACTTCACTATCAGTGAAACTAACACACAAACCACCATGCAAAACATCAAAAGAACTACCTGGTCCTAGATAAGATCAAAGAGATCAACAGGGCTATTCCCCTACAACATGACATAATGATTACTATAACCTTCATTGTCTTTGTCCTTCACTTCTTAGAAATCGGGATCAAATAACAATCACATAACTAATAAGGGTATCAGGCGAGCAAGGTGAGCTGTGTACCAATCTCAGTGATTGATATGTTGACAGTTATGACACCTGTATGCCATCAGATCAATATATGCAGGCTGAGTTGAGTAGAGCTGACAGTTATGATTCTAAGTTGATGCTTTTACTGCAAGTTGAATTGTATACCTGAGCTGGCCTAATAAGTTGACAGTAATGAGGTTTGTAGAGGCATGTACCAGCATAGCAGAATTTGAGGCAACCTAAGAAGCTACGAGTTTTGGATCAATGTTACATTGATCTCATTCCTCGAGTATGTGAAAGTCAGGCAAGTGATGTTTGTAGGTGAAACTATAATAGGGTGGAAGCCATATACAGACAGATTGAAGCTTGGTTTGAGGAGTTTGTCCAGGTGCTTGTTCAGCCACTGTCCAAGCTTTACCAAGGGAGGTTGAGCAACTAGATAGTCAACAGGAAAACTTTTGTGACAGAAAATAGCTCCACGGATGTTGCTTTTCATTTCTTTTCTTTTTTGTATTTTCTATTTCTTCCTTCACATTTGTACATAAACTTTATTTTCTTCATAGTGAATTTTGGCATACCCAAAAAAAAACTAGAGGTGCTATTTTTGGTGTTCTTATGTTTTACTTGCACAAAGTAAGCGAGAATCCGTCTTGGATATGGAGATCTAGGGCTAGTGACTTTGCCTCTTGATGTTATTTGGAGGTTCTATCTTTAATTCATCTTCTTAATTACTTAACTAGTTGTGTACTGGATTTTTCTCTCATGGATGCTAATCTCGCTTGGGTAGAAGTATCCCTCTTACGATACATAAGCATTCATATCTCGAATCTCACACTTGAATATATCGAAAGCTTTATCCTTAGGAAATCCACACACGTTAGCAACAACCCAACAAACATTCTCATGGTATTGTGGTTATCGTCGGTTTTACCAAGTTTAACATGATTTTCGTCTCTCGACCTCCAACCATGCTTATTAAACTTACAGATGCTGGCCGAACACAAGCAAGTTAGTGAAAGGTAGAATAAAACCCAACATTATCGTTAACTTTTTAACAAGCTAAACATTAAACATTACTCCAAAACTCATCAATGGCTACCTCACACCCTAGAATGGGTTTTATACCATGCTTAAGGCACAAGTTTGATAGAAATATGCAACAACAGATTTCATGTTTGATCTTAAACGAAAGAAAAATGCAAGAAACACCCTTTGGAAGCATTACTCTTGGATGAGACGGTCAAGCAAGATTACATTGATTTTCTCCTAGACTTGTATTATACAGGCATATTTTTTAGAGGATTAAATACCACATCCATTATCTTGGCATCTAAAGTTTATCGGAGTTCGAGCTTGGTCATTACCGACCTATCTCCTTGATTGGAAGTGCATACAAGTTATTATAAAAATTACTTGAAAATAGGTTGAGGCAGATAATAGACAAACTTATATCGCCTCAGCAACTGGCTTTCATAAAGGGATGACATATTCAGGATGGCATCCTGCTTGCAAGTGAGATTCTGCACTATGTCAACAAAGCGAAGAAAGCTGCAATCTTTTTAAAGGTCGATTTTGAAAAAGCTTTTGACTCTGTCAATTCGGAGTTTCTTTTTATCAATGATGCGTAAAATGGGATTCTGTGAAGAATGGATCGGATGGATAAAAACATGCTTGTACACCTCTCCAGGCTCGGTAATCATAAATGGTGCTTCTTTCGGTATCTTTAATTTTGAGCGAGGTCTACGTCAAGGTGATCCTCTTTCGCCTCTACTGTTTGTAATTGTTACTGAATGTCTTAATATGCTTTTGAGAAGCTCTGTGTCACGTGGAGGACTATGTGGTATTTATTGTGGTGACAATCTTTACACTCACTCACTTTATGCGGACGATACACTTTTCTTTGGTGAGGGTGATATTTCAAATGTCAAAATTATGAAAGGGGTTCTACATTTATATGAGTTGGTCTCGGGTCTTTGTATTAATTTTCAAAAAAGTAGTATTCTTGGTCTCAATATATTCGCGGCCTTGCAACAACAATTTACCCAGGTATTAGACTGCTCTATCATGACTATCCCCTTCAAGTATCTTGGCCTTCCAGTGGGTTGCAATCCGGGTTCCCGTTCTTCTTGGACGGATCTAACTCTTGCGATGAACAATAAAACAACATCTTAGGAGAATCTGTATTTGACATTTGGTGGTCGAGCGACTTTGATAAAAAGTATACTGAGCAGCATGCCTGTTTACTTTTTCTCAATGTACAAGGTGCCTCAATCTATTACCAATATATGATTTGTATCTACCATAATTTCTTATGGAAATCTCAAGCATCTGAGAATAACTCAATTCCGTGGATTTCTTGGGACACTATGTGTCAAAGTAAGGAGTTGGGTGACTTGGGTCTCTTGAACCTCGATTATTTCAATCTGGCATTGCTCGCTAAGTGAGGCTGGCACTTGAAAATGGAGGAGAATGGTTTATGGCATGACTTGATCATCACCAAGTACTTTGAGTCGCAACATCCACATAATAACTGGGGAGATCTTCACGAGTCAAGGTCTTGCATACATTGGTGGTGGGATTTGAGGAAATTAATTTGTTTTGAAAGCTGGTTTGTGGATAGATCACAGAGGGTGTTGGGCGACGGTGGGAAAACTCAATTTTGGGAAGATATTTGGCATGGCACGACCACACTGGCCAGCCGGGACAACCGACTATACTCCAAGGCAGCATACAAGAGTGTCCGTGTGGTGCAAAAATGGAAGGCTGATGGTGTGCGTCGCTGTGCAGCATGGTCTTGGCGTTGGCCGTTTAGCCGCCGAGAGATGATTCTTATGCGAGGCCTGGAGCATGAACTGATGGACGGACGCATTCCTGTCTGACGGTCAGTACACATGGTGCTGGGTAGATTCTACGTCTGGCGCTTACACCGTTTGCAGTGGCTACAAGGAGTTATACCGGTCTCGAACAAATATGATGCAAGCCGTGCCAAATCTGGCGCACGTATGGGGCACTAGATCACCGTTACACACTATGGCATTTTGTTGGAAAGTGCTCCATCTAATAATTCCTATGACCAACAATCTAATGATGCTTGGAGTCACACTTTCGGTAGAAGAGTGCTTTTGGATTCGACACCCGAGACTCTGTATTAGCAGTTTTTTTTCTTCCGTGATGTTGTTATATGTGTATTTTCAGGATTATTGGCCGACAAAAATTGGGCAATCATAGCCTTTACCTGTAAAAACCAACTGATTAAATTAATTCATACTTATTTATCAAAAAACAATTACTGTTGGATGAGAGCTCGTTTCCTCATCTCCAATTCTCCTTACATGAACAATGTCCAAGACTGAATAAATGTGTGACTTCATGTCACAAGAATACTTTATGTCATGAAGGGTAGCTTCCATCGGAAGCTTGGAGCGAAAATTAAGGGTAAAATGGTCAACCTACAATACCCTGGGACATTAGGGTTTTGCGCTTTCCCGCCAACGTGTACTTTTGGGGTCACAACCTTAAGATTTGGAGCATTTATGCCTCATTTTCTGGTTCATAATCCATGTTATCAAATCCTAGCAAAAGACAAGAAATAGACATAAAATGCACATTAATCCCTTAAAGATAAGACGGGTTTAAAGTATAATTATTGTCATTAAGTTAGTTTGAAACCAACTTATCAGTTTCCCTACCCAACATCAACTTCTTTCCCGTCCTCAGGCAGCCAGTTAGCTCCTCTCCTGAGGATGATTTTCTCGATGATTTATTTTTAAAAGGAGTGGTCTCAAAGATTGCTCAAAAGTCCTTTGACGATATTAGCGTGACATACCACATCCCAGATGATTATTCCCTAATAGTGTCTTCTCTAGAATACGAGATTCTCCGTTCTCCTTCAGAGTGTTTCACACTTTGCAAGGTTCACCTGCAGGGGGGATCCATCTTCCATTCCACCCCTTTATTCTCTTATTCTTTAAGAGATATCGGGTAGTCCCATTTTAGTTTCGTCTAAATGCATACACCTACCTGTTGACCTTCAGCATTTTGTGCCAAATTCTGCCTTTGAGGCTTAATCTCCAAATGCTTTTCTACTTATTCCAAGCCCGTGTCAACTCCCATCCTTTGTTCCTTGTTAAGGGATGCGGCTGACCTTGGATCTACCCAGTTTGTTAAGGGTTTGGAAGAGGCCTTTTTTTTGTCAAGCCTCCTCTACATTTTCTTTAGAGTTTCCCTCCTTATGGACTAGTTCGATTTGCTCCTTCAATCCTGATCGTAAAGGTTTGACCGACAAAGTAATCTCTTTTGCCCGTAACTGTAGATGTCCCTATAAATTGTTTCTTGAGGAGGCAATCTTGTCTCAAGCGGGTCATTCCTCTATGAGAGTACCCTTTTCAGGCTCCTTGGGTAAGTGAGGTGTTCACTAGGTTGTTTTTCATGATATGCTCACTTTATTGATTGTCAATGTTACTATGCAGTAGCAATGAATATGCTGGGGAGAGCTATTTGTTACTTGTCGGAGGAGCTTGTTAAGGAGCTTCACTCGTCAAAGCCTTTGCAGGCGTCTCCGCCCATGGATTCTCCCTCGGCCAAGGGCGAGTGTTCTGTCAATGGAGGTTCCCTTGGATTTAGCTCTTGTGACGCAAACAAAGTCATGTGAGATTATGTCTAATGGTCTAGCCGATTTGTCCCTATCATTGCATTTTTTGCATAGTTCGCCTTCAACAGATAGGCTAGTCCTGCGAAGGCAACCATGGAATGAGGCCGAGCCTCGAAGGAAGAAACTCAAGAAGCGTTATCTTGATGGCAGGTTGCATTTTTTTTCCTCGGATCAAGAATCTGCCTGCGGACAAGGTCACTAATAGCAATGTCATGCATGCACGTTTGCAGTAGGAGTGAATTCACCAGGCAGAGGAGACTTCTTTCAAGGAGGGTTAGAGCAACTTCTTTGAGGCGCTAGCCAACCTAGTTGATACCGATGTCATGGAGGTGAACCCAGGGGTGCTAATGGAGAAGACTTTAACAGGATATTGCGCCTGAATAAGTTCTCAGCCAAGCTGATAGGTATCTATGATCTATTTTCTTTGCTACTTTTTGCTTGTCCTCTCATCTTTTAATTTATCCTAGAATGCATATTACTTTGGCGAATGCCTTTCGGGCACATGCTGAGAAGTCACTTGAGTCCGGAAAAGTGCAAAGGTAAAGGAAATCTACATCCACGAAGAAGAGAAAAGCGTTGGACAATGAACTGGCCCAGGTCTGGGAAGAGGTGGCTGCCGCGAAGGCAACTATTGAGGTGGAATGGGAAGGATTGCATACTCAATTGGAGGAGGTTTTCTCAAAGCAGGAGCAGTTGGAGTGCCAGGTTCATCAACTGGCAAATGATATCAAGTTGCTAAAGTCAAAACTTTGGGGAGATATTTTGGAAGAGTCCTTCATGTGTAAAGTTTTCAAGGATGCCCTTCGTGCCTATCTTTGGAGAACTAGTGTGAAGGCATGGAGCCATCTCCACTCCAGTTGGACAAGAGTAAAGCAATATACAACCCCGTGCTCCTTGATCCCGACAAATATGAAAACCTCAAAGATTATCCTCCTTGCACCCCTCCACCCTTTGTCCCCGATCCTGTCCACGAACCACTTTGATAATAGATAGAGTCATGGATCAATAAAACATTCTCTTAAAGATGTGTAATTTCCTTGGTTTTCCCGCTTGGGGATTTTATTCATCTTGTGTTGTCTCAATTATTAGGTCCACCGAGAATGGAGGGAAGCAAGCTACGTATGACCCTTTTTGTCTGTCTTGATGTGTATTTGTAAATAGTGATAACATCGTGGGGGGAGCTGTTTAGGGCTTTTTGTTGTGACTACCTCCCTTCAACCTTGTTGTATGCACTTCTCATGAATGTTTGAATGGCTAATCATTTTGTTCACCAGTTGTACACAAATTTGCAAAAACTTGTTGTAACCACATATGGAACTTACCTCCACATTTACTGTTTTATCTAGGAAGGAAATGGAACCCATAAGAATTTCCCTGGTGCACATCGTTATTGGGGGCAATCATTCTTCATTTAGGGAGCGTGAAGCCTCAATCATGGTTTAACACAAAACACCTTAATTTTGGGGAGTGTGAAGACTCCATCATGGTTTCCCATGAGACACCTTGAAGGAGGGTTCCGGTTCTTCATTTGTAGGAGCACAAAGCCTTCATCATCATGGTTTCCAATGAGACACATTAGAGAAGGGTCGTCGTTCATCATTTCGGGGAGCGTGAAGCCTCCAACATAATTTCCAATGAGACATCTCTAAGGAGGGTGTAATTTGCTCCCTTGTGAGTGGGTATCAGCCCCTCAAGTCTTTTCCCCTTTTTTAACCCCATTTGTGTGGAATGGGAGTGCGTTTATGGGGAGTGCAAGAGTTGCCAATGCAAGGATATTTTTGTTATTTTCTGCATGAGGAGTATGATGGCTCCTTATGCTAGGATACATATATATTTTCATTCCCTCGAGTGTTGAATGGGGTGCCTCCACGAGAAGTGTCAGGGCTTCTTGTGCGAGGTTCTTTTGATCTATCTCCACGGGGAGTAAGATGGCTCCTCGGGCTAGGACACATATGTTTTTTTCATTCCCCACGAATGTTGAATGATGAGTGGGTCTTTTCATCCTTTCCCCACGTAGAGTATGTGATGCGCACAAACATGTTGCAGTTTATGTGCAACTGTACACTTCGCACAAGTAATAGAGTGATGATAAGGATGTTGAACCACATGGATTGGGATAAACAATCACTAACATTCACAAGTTTAATGCAATTTGAACCGAATAAAATTGAGTTGATGTTTTTTTTGGTAAGCCAAATTTTCATTAAAATAAAATATGTACAAGAAGTTAGATACAACGGGGGATACGACATTCCACTAGCTATTATCTTTGGGATTGAGTTGTATAAATATATATTCTTCATATCCTCCCTCTAATATAGCCAAGGGTGATCTGGTACATGGCTCACCTAGCTTCATAGAAGATCACAAAGTATCTGGGCATAGGGATCATCACCATCATCCACTCTTCACCATTCAAAATTTCATGACTGTCCCATTGTCAATTCCCCATTGTAGGGATATTGGTACACAACTCAATTCTGTTTGGTGGGCTATCCCTGTATTGAGTGAGGAAGTGATATTCTGTATAGACATGTATAATAGATAAAAAGCAAAGAAATACTAGGGAGGCCTATCTATTAAAACTTTACTACTTTTGCTAGCTCCTCAAGATCCCTGCAACATTGATAACCTAACCAGTAGCTATGCAGGATGCCACCAATATAGTGACTACAATAGTCATTATTGAATCCTAGATAGAACTTGGTATGCAGCTCAGACACCTTACCTTATAACATTTGTCCTTGCGATTGCTGCATGTTCCAGTTAGACATAGCGAGCTATATTGTCTCTTGTGTATCTGTGTACTGAGTGGCCTTTCCTTTTTCAGTATTCGCAACACTGCTAGGTGCCATTTAGAGTAGATCTTGCCAGCAGAACAAGAAAAGCATAGATAACATCTGGCCAAAAGAAAGATTTGAATCCCTGTC
>JAOWBN010220418.1:0-13245 GCA_028565015.1 Pinguicula moranensis | reverse complement strand
ACAGAATCTGATTCATCTAAGGGTGTTTGGGTGTGCATCTTATGCACACACAGTCCAGAAAATTAGATCCTAGGTCCACTAAATGTATTTTCTTGGGATACCAAGAAGGTACAAAGGGGTACAGACTTTGGGATAAATCTATACCCAGGGTTAAAATTTTAATTAATAGGGATGTGATATTTAATGAATCTCACTTCCTTACTTACCTTGTAAATCGGCAGAGACATTAAATGATAGCAACATTGGGAATACTTCTATTCATGTGGAGTTTGACAGAGATTCTCCCTCACATGAGACTGTCGAGGAAACTGAAGAAAATCAAAATTCCTCCGAACCTGACCAGATTCAATCTGGTCAAATTCTCACTGTTTCATCGGACAGTTCATCAGAACATCCCAAACAACCTCTTGATTGTATTGCTTTAAATAAAGGAATTAAAACTAAAAGATTGCCTGCCAGATTTGTCAACTTTGCAGAACTAATTGATTTTGCTTTTACTGTTGGTGAAACGTTCTATGCTTCAGAACCTGATGATTACCAATCTGCCATTACTTGTAAACAATCTGAAAAATGGAAGTTAGCCATGCAAGATGACATAAACCCTCTAAGTAAAAACTACACTTGGGAATTAGTACCTAAATCTAAAAATAAAAAATCTATTGGGTGTAAATGGGTGTTCAAATTAAAAGAAGGAATCCTCAAAATTGATCATTGCATTTTTAAGGTTAGATTAGTTGCAAAAGGTTTTGCACAAAAGGAGGGGGTAGATTATAATGAAATTTTTTCACATGTTGCTAAGTACAAGACCATTAGGACCCTCTTAGCCTTTGTTGCTCACTGTGATTTAGAACTAGAACAACTAGATGTTAAAACAACCTTTTTAAATGGTTATTTAGATGAACAAATTTTATGGACCAATCTCCTGGTTTTATTAATAGCCTAAAACCTTAGCATGTTTGCTCACTTAAGAAGTCACTATATGGACTAAAACAGGCCCCCAACAATAGTATAAAATGTTTTGACATCTTTATGACACATCAGGGATTTAATAGAAGTAATTATGATCATTCCCTATTTTTTAAACATTCAAATAATCTCTCTATTTTTCTGCTTTTATATGTTGATGATATGTTGTTGATTAGTAAATCTAAACTTGCCATTGCTGAGTTAAAACTAAAACTAAATTTAGAATTTGAAATGAAAGACTTAGGTGAGGCGAAACGAATTCTAGGAATAGAAATAATTATGGATAGGGGTCTAGGAGCATTAAAACTACATCAATCCACTTACTTAAAAAGGGTATTTAAAAGGTTTCTTTTTGACTCACTAACACCTGCTTCTTTACCACTTGCGGTACATTTTAGATTAACTAATGAACAAAGTCCAACCACCCCCACTAAAGTAGAAAAAATGGAAGAAATTCTTTATGCAAATGTACTAGGCTCACTTATGTACTCTATGGTGAGCACATGACCAGATATTGCTTACTCCATTTCATTTTTTAGCAGATATATGTCTAGTCCAGGTTTTGATCATTGGCTTGCTTTAAAATGGACAATGCGATACTTAATAGGAACTAATGACCTAGGACTATATTTTAAGAAAAATGATTCTGAAATGAACTTAACAGGTTTTGTAGACAGTGACTTTGCTGGAGATTATGACTCAAGAAAATCTACCACCTGTTACATGTTTTTATTCTGTGAAAATTACATAAGCTGTAAATCACAATTACAACCTGTAGTAGCACTATCTACAACTGAAGTAGAATACATAGCATTAGTAGATGCATTTGAGGAAGGTTTCTGGCTTAAGGGGATCTTAAGTGAATTAGAAATTTGCAATTTGACTCCTATTATCTTATCTGATAACCAATCTGCAATCTATCTAATTAAAAATCCTGTATTTTATGAAAGAACAAAGCATGTAGATATTAAATTTCATTTTATTAGGATATTATTGCTGAAAATTTAATAACTTTAAGGAAAGTAGCCGCTGAATTTAATCCTGCTGATTTTGGCACCAAAGTCGTAGCTCAAAGCAAGTTTCAGGCTTGCCTGAAACTACTTGAAATGAACTAATAGTTTATTTGTTTTTGCAGCAGGTATGAACGATGATGGACCCTGAATCTTGTAGCATATCCTATTCACCTTGGAGTTATCTTGGTAACTTCAAGGTGGAGAATGTTGGAAAATTGAAGTTACCAAAATAACCTTCACTTAAGTGATGTTATCTAGTCCGTTATTTTCATGTTCATCGCACGGCTGTAATTGGGATACTTGTCCTAATCTCTACTGAACTCTATAATTGATCCTACGGCTAAAACTAATTGGCGTCGAGTCACATCCAAGTGAAATCTGGATCGTTGATTCCAAATGCATCCAACGGTCAGGTTCTAATCTGACACTTTGACTTTTGTGTTTGATCGTAGCCGTCCAGGTAGACTCAGATCAGACGGCCGAGAATTGGCGGTACCTTGATTCGCGTGGCAGCAAGATTGAAGCAATCCTGATCGTCGATGCATTGGCAAGATCGTGAGGCTGACATTAATTGATAGAAACTTGCATCTCAACCATCGATTCAATAAGGAGGATCTGATGGCCTGCGTTGCAACTCATCAACTCCCTAATTCTCAACCCTCCGATGAAAACATTTCAACGGTCATGATTCTCTGAAGACTTACATATATAAGCAAAATATATTCATTTTGCTTAGAGAATGAAATCATTTTATGTGTTCATCTTCTCTCTCTCTCGAAAACTCTCTCACGACCTTCCTCTGATTCTCTTGGTTGATTTGAGCCATTTGTCTGCTAATCTTGTGTTCTTGATGGAGTTTTATACTCAACTTTGAGATCTTATAACGTAACTTGTTGTTACGTTTTTATCGGCGTGTGTTTTGCCGATTTCTTGCTTCATTCAACCTGTTGGGTTTTGAAGAACTGTTGTACTCAGATTTACTGTGTGTGAAATAGAAGCTACAAGAGTCTCTACTTTGAAGCTCAAGGTGGACTAACCGGAATCCAAGAATCCGGCGAACCACGTGCCTTATATAGAGTCTCCTACATTTTATTGCTTTATTTCAATTTTTTTACCCGTTTCAAATGAAGTTTTAACATAACCTTCCTCAAATTTTGAACCGGTATGGAATTTCGTTTATTCTCGATTAGTTGATACTTCAAGGGGGCTTTGTTAGCTCGTTGATGAATCGGTCGAGCGGAAAAAAAGAAAGAAATGAAAATTCAATAAGTCAACCATGGGCAGGATAATTTTTATCATTAAAAACTCGCAACTAATCTCCTAAAATTTATAGATCTGGTTAAATTCCTAACAGTGGTGCGGTGAGGGTAGAGCGCTGAGAAATAGTCGGATCTGAAGCTCTTGAAACCGAAGATCTAAGTGAGGAGTAAACCTCACAAGACCTAAAATCCTAACATTGTTAGGATTGGTACATCTCTAATCTCAACTCTGTATACTTATCTTTCGTTTATAGATTTGAACATTTAGAACTGTGTAGCCTTGATCTTCGCTTCTTATACGTGCGCAGTGTGCCATTGCTTTGTGGCAATCAAGACTTGTGGTCTCATGCATGTTAATGTGATTACTAGCTTACTTTGTGCAAAGTGTACTACCTGCTTCATTTCTAAAGGGGAAGGGAACTGTAGTTTATATGTGAACACTCAGGATTGGCGTGCCTGCTTAGATCTAACTAGAACCATGTCTACTAGGTTAGAAGTCTCTATGTTCAATGGTAAAGGTGACTTTACCAACTAGTCAAGGCGCATGAAAGCCATGTTGTCACACAACAGAGTTCATTATGCTCTTACAGAAGGTATTAAAGAATGGCTTGAAGAGGCCAAAAGGAAAATTGAAGAAATAAAAGAAGAAGCTTACAATCTAATCATTTTAAATCTTCCGGACTTTGTTCTTAGAAAAGTAGACTGTGATGAAGATCCACTAGTTTTGTAGACTAAGCTGAATTCACTTTATGCATCGAAAAATTCTACTAACCTAATCAAGATTAAAGGGTCTTTATTTGCTTTTAAAATGGACTCTACCAGAACTATAGAAGAAAATTTAGATGAACTCTTTAAACCGTGTCAGAGCCTAAAAGGAACTAATCATGAAATGGATGATGAAAGCCTCGCAATAATACTTTTTAACTCTGTCACTGAGGACTTTCTCATAGTAAAAAATGCACTTGAATACTCTGAAACAGTTCCAAAATTAGAGACAATACGGGACTTAAGTCAAGAGAATTGGAACTTAAAAATATTAGAAAGACACCAATTGTTCTGTTTGCAAATGTGAATTCTTGATTTGGAAAACCCAGGAGCCCCATGCCATATAAGGAAAAACAACAAGTTGAAGTGAGTAATATTGCCCCATGGAATATAAATGAAAAGGGGAAAATATATTGTAGATAATGTAAAGACTTAGGACATATTATAACAAACTGTCATAAATTAAAATTAAAGGAGAAAAGATTATCTGAGTCTAATGTAGCTGCAACATCTAATAAATTTAGTGAAAATGACAGTGATGTGTTATATGTGTCCTCTTATCTCTCTGAAGCTTTAACAGTGTCACAAGACTCTTTAACTAATGAGTGTGTTCTTGATAGTGGGTGACATATCACATGTGCCCTCACAGAGAGTGGTTTCATAACCTAGATGAAACCAAAAAGGGGTTGTTCTACATGGAAAACCATAATGTTTGCTCAGTAGAGGGAACTGGAACTGTAGATTTGCATGTTTTAGGAGATAAGTTTTTTTGTATGACCAATGTAACATGACCTAAAACGCAATTTAATCTCCTTGGGTGCTTTAGAAGAGTCAAGTTGTTCCTTTCATGGAAAAAAATGGAGTTCTGACAGTGTTTAAAAATAATAGACCAGTTCTGACTGGAACTAGGAAAAATCAATTATATTTTCTAGAGGGCAATGTTTTAGAAAAAACTTATATGTGTGCACTCTCTGAATCTAATTCTGATAACACAAAACTATGGCACTTAAGACTAGGTCACATGAGCTTCAAAGGTCTAAATGTTCTACATTCATTAGGTTGTCTGGGGAAGCATGCTATATGTATTCTTGAATTCTTCGAAGCATGTGTGTTAGGGAAGCAACACAGACTAAAATTTTCAAAAGGATTACATGTCTCTGAAAATATACTAGAATATGTGCATGCTGACCTTTGGGAACCTGAATCTGTTACCACACAGGGGGATGCTAGGTATTTTATGTCCATTGTTGATGATTTTAGTCACAAAGTTTGTCTGTTTCTGCTGTGGTCTAAGGACGAAGCTTTTGTAAGGTTTAGAGATTGGAAAGTACAAGAAGAGAATCAAACTGAAAAGAAAATAAAATTTCTTAGAACTGATAATGGACTTGAGTTTTGCAATTTTGCATTTGATGATTTGTGTTGTGAAAGTTGCATTATTAGACATAGGACTGTGAGGTACACACCAAAACAAAATGGTGTGGATGAACGAATGAATCGAAATCTGCTTGATAAGGTTAGATGCTTGGTAGTTACTTCAGGTTTAGGAAAATCATTCTGGGGAGAAACATTGAGTACAGCCTCCTATCTCATCAATACGAGTCCCTCAACAGCTTTGGACTTGAAATACACTAAATTTGTTTGGTCCGGAAGAGACCAGAATCTGATTCATTTAAGGGCATTTGGGTGTGCAACTTATGCACACACAAAGTCCAAAAAAATAGAACCTAGGTCCACTAAATGTATTTTTTTTGGGAACCAAGAAGGTAAGAAAGGGTACAAACTTTGAGATAAATTTGTACCCGGGGTTAAAATTCTAATTAGTAGAGATGTGATCTTTAATGAATCTCACTTCTCTTCCTTTCCTGGTAAATCAGCAAAGACATCAAATGATAACAACAGTGGGAATACTTCTATTCAGGTGGAGTTTGATAGAGATTCTTCTTCACAAGAGACTGTTGAGGAAATTGAAGAAAATCGGGGTTCCTCAGAACTTGGCCATATTGAATCTGGTCAGATTCCCACTGTTTCATCGGACAGTTCATCAGAACAACCCCAATAACCCCCTGATTGTATTGCTCTAAATAAAGGAATTATAACTAAAAGATTGCTTGCCAGATTTCTTAACTTTGCAGAATTTGTTGACTTTGCTTTTATTGTTGGTGAAAAGTTCTATGCTTCTGAACCTGATGACTATCAATCTACCATTACTAGTGAACAATCTGAAAAATTGAAGATAGCCATGCAAGATGAATAAACTCTCTAAGTAAAAACAATACCTGGGAATTAGTACCTAAATCTAAAAATAAAAAATCTATTCGGTGTAAATGGGTGTTCAAATTAAAGGAAGGAATCCTCAAAGCTGACCCTTGCATTTTTAAGGCTAGATAAGTAGCAAAGGGGTTTACACAAAAGGAAGGGGTAGATTATAATGAAATGTTCTCACTTGTTGCCAAATACAAAACCATTAGGACCCTCTTATCCTTTGTTGCTCACTCTGATCTAGAACTAGAACAATTAGATGTTAAAACAGCCTTTTTAAATGGTGACTTAGATGAACAAATTCTTATGGACCAAACTCTTGGCTTCATTAATAGCCTAAAACATGATCATGTTTGCTCACTTAAGAAGTCACTATATGGACTAAAGCAAACCCCCCGACAATGGTATAAATGCTTTGACATCTTATGACACATCAGGGATTTAATAAAAGCAATTATGACCCTTGCCTATAATTTAAACATTCAAATAATCTTTCTATTTTTCTGTTTTTATATGTTGATGATATGTTGTTGATTAGTAAATCTAAACTTAACATTGCTGAGTTAAAACCAAAACTAAACTTAGATTGAAATGAAAGACTTAGGAGAGGCAAAATGAATTTTTAGAATAGAAATAATTAGGGATAGGGGTCTAGGAATATTAAAGCTACATCAATCCACTTACTTAAAAAAAGGATATTTAAAAGGTTTCTGTTTGACTCACTAAAACCTGTATCTTTACTACTTGCTGCACATTTTAGATTAACTATGGAACAAAGTCCAAACAACCCCGCTGAAGTAGAAAAAAATTGGAGAAATTTCTAATGCAAATGTACTAGGCTCACTTATGTACTCAATGGTAAGCACATGACCAGATATAGCTTACTCCATTTTGGTTTTGAGCAGATACATGTCTAGTCCAGGATTTGATCATTGGCTTGCTCTAAAATGGACAATACGGTATTTAATAGGAACTGATGACCTAGGACAATGTTTTAAGAAAAATGATTCTGAAATGAACCTAACAGGTTTTGTAGACAGTGACTTTGCATAATTCTAATTATAGGAAATCTACCACTTGTTATATGTTTTTATTCTGTGGAAATCGCATAAACTGGAAATCACAATTACAACCTGTAGTAACACTATCTACAACTGAAGAAGAATACATAGCATTAGCAGACGCATTTAAGGAAGGTCTTTGGCTTAAGGGGCTCTTATGTGAATATGGAATTTGCAATTTAACTCTTATTATCCTGTCTGATAACCAATTTGTAATCTATCTAAGTAAAAATTCTGTATTCCACGAAAGAACAAAGCATGTAGACATTAAATTTTATTTTATTAGGGAAATCATTGCTAAAAATTTGATAACTCTAAGGAAAGTAACCACTGAATTTTATGTTGCTGATTTTGGCACCAAAGTTGTAGCTAAAAGTAAGTTTTTAGCATGCCTGAAACTACTTGGAATGATTTGATAACTTACTTGTTTCTGCAGCAGGTATGAGCAATGATGAATCCTGAATCTTGTAGCATATCCTACTCACCTTGGAGTTATTTTGGTAACTTCAAGGTGGAGAATGTTGGAAAGTTGAAGTTACCAAAACAACCTTCACTTAAGTGATGTAATCTAATTCGTTAGTTTCAAGTTCATCGCACGGCTGAAATTTGGGACACTTGTCTTGATTTCTCTTAAACCGTAAAATTGATCCTACGGCCAAGATTAATTGGCGCTGAGTCACATCCAAGTAAAATCTAGACCATTGATTCCAAGTGAATCTAACGGTTAAGTTCTAACCTGACATTTCAACTTGCGTGTTCGATCACAGCCGTCCAGGGAGACTCAGATTCAACGGGCAGGAAAAGGCGGTGCCTCAATTCACGTGGCAACAAAAACGAAGCAATCCTAACCGTCGATGCACTGGCATGATCGTGAGGCTGATGTTAGTTGATAAAGAAACTTGCATCTCAACCTAAAAAATAAGGATCTAACGGTCTGCACTGCGACTCATCAAGTCCCGAATTCTCAAGCCTCAGATGAAGACATTTTAACGGTTACGATTCTCTAATGACCTACGTATAGAAGCTAATTATATTCATTCTACTTAATGATTTTATTCATTCTATGAACTCATTCTCTCTCTCTCTCAAAAACGCTCTTTGTATCTCTCTGATTGTCTTGGTTGAGTTTAGCAGTTCGACTGCTAATCTTGTGTTCTTAGTGGAGTCTTTTAGACTTGACTTTGGAATCTTGTTTCGTAACTTGTTGTTATGATATACCGGCGTGTATTCTTGCCATTTTTCGCTTCATTCAATATGCTGTCTTTGGAAGAACTATTGAACTCAGATTGATCACATGTGAAATAGAAGCGGCAAGAGTCTTTGCTTTGGAGCTCAACATGGATTAACCGAAATCCAAGGATCCGACGAACCACGGGCCCTATATCGGATGTTCTACTCTTTATTGCTTTATTTAACATTCTTTATCATGTCTTTCATTACAAATTTGAAACTAATCTATTAAAATTGACGGATCCGACTAAAAATTCCTATCAACTACCCCTATAATCATTACACCCATTCACATGAGACTTCATGTTAAATATCTCATGCATCTGATGATGATGAGCCCCAACGTTTTTTACATAGTAGTTGCACGTGGCTGCAACTAGTACTCCATTTACCTCAGGAAGCTTGGTGTAGTGATCCCACATCCGCGATGGGTGTGCAACTTTTGTTTTTTTGGGAACCTTTGGAGGTGGAGCTTCCTGTTCCTGCTCATCGATGGTAGGAGAATCATCCACAACTTGTGATAAAGATTCATCCACAGAATATCTTTGGTGCTCCATCTTTTCAAAAAAAATGAGAAATAGTGAATAAAGCGAAATATAGAAGTTGAAGGGTTAGGAAACAGACTTTAAAATGGGCTAAAGGGGAAAATAACCATTGCACATAAACAATCAAAGAAAGGACAGGTGTGAGCTATGCCACTCTTCATATAATATTGTAAACTTAAATCTTTATAAATATAAGCTAGGCCAAACCACCACAATAATCATAAACATAAGCTAGGCCAAATCGCCACCATATAATATTGCAAAATTAAATCTTTATAAATATGAGCTAAGCCATTCTTCATAAAGAATAATAAAGACTAATCAGCTGAAATAATGAATGTCAGAATTTATTATTTAATGAACGTGAACTGGAAATACTAATATGCAACCTCAGTGTTACTCCCAAGACAAAGTCGTGCTGCTGAACTTGAAATAATCAAAGTTCATATAAAAAAAAGACGTAAATGGAGGAGAAATTGATCACCAACAGTGCAGTAGATATTGACGCAAAGGTTAGTTGAGGCAAAACGATTAATTCATAGAGAAGATTCCAGTTGGAAAGTTTGCTAAATATTGTTATGGAGAATGAAGAAGATATTAATTGTAAAATAGTAAGGGTCAGTTTGGTAGTCGGACAGTAGTAATCAAGTTTGCGGACTATTGTGGAGTTAACACAGATAGGTGTAATTGGTATGGGACATTCAATTTTTTTTTGTAGTCGGTTGAGGGTAATTGGTAGTCATCCCTCACAACACGTATTATTCACTTTTACATGAATTACTAACTTAAATTACTAATATGCAATTACTTCACTAAAAAAACTACTTCACAAAAAAAATTCTCATTGTGCTTTACATGAATATCTTATATTTTGGGGAGGCTTCTTCTTATTCTCCAGATTCCAGCCAAAGCCCTTCCGAAGATTGAATGGCAAATGCTATAACTGAATTCTTCCCGGAAAAGAGAATTGAATTAATTGTGTTGTGTGGACCAGTTTAATAATTTTTTGTGTTTTCTTCTTATAATTAGTTAATGATGTCATGCATCTCCGTGAATCTCAAATCAAGTCAATCACCTATTCGTGAAATTTTTCCAAATAAGAAAAGAAACATTGGAGCTTTGTGTCTCCCTGTTCAGTGAGCCATTGCGATTCAACGACTCATAAGAATGCAGATTCTCCCTGTTTAATGCCCACTGGCCCACAAATCACAACCCAAAACCAGCAATTTCCCGTCGGTGATGTCATATGAAGAGTTTATCATTCATATCTACAAAACTGATCATTGTGTTTTGTAAATCTATTTCCTATTGCTGCATTTCCTAGAGCTCTCTGCAGTAGATGGAATGGAAGCCTACGGAACTTGGAGGATAAAATAAATATATTTCCCAATATAAGTGGGAAGAGGGCTTAAGTCTATATTTCCCAGCATAACTTGGAGGATAAATATATCTCATTCGGTGAAGTGGGAAGAGGGCTTAAGTCTGTTTTAAATATATTTCCCAACATAGTACACAAACCTATTCACAAAACCATCAAAGTAAACCATAAGTTAACAACATATTGTCCAACATAGTACACAAATATGTCCAAAAAAAAATCTTTCATCACAAAATCATAAAACTAGAGCATCAGTTCCTAACATAGTTCACAACCTGTACCCAAAAGTCAAGCATAAAGTCACAACAAAATCTGTCAGAAGGAACATAATCAATCAACTTGACCATCCAAGAAAGCACGTATGTAGTCCCTACGTGTAGCACGGTCCAAGCAAAGGAAGTAAAGATAACCAGAATCATCCGCCATGAGATGCTTGATCAACCAAAACCTGTTCGCCATATTAAGCTCCTGATGCTCTTCCACAACATCAGCCAGTCGATCTAGTCTTTCCTTCTTCGACTCCTCTTCCACGACACGTTCTTTCTTCTTGTCTAAGCGATCAAAGCTAATGCATGCATCTACAAACTCAAGAGGCAATTCATTACAAACTGTCTTTCGCTTACCACGACTAACGCTTGTGGCTCCGTCTACACCTGAGGGGGACTTGGTACTGATTGGAGACTTCTTGGTGCCTGGAGATTGTTCGAAGTGAGAGATGTGTGCTGGTTTAGATTCTTGAACCTCTTCTTCATCTGGTTCATCCATAATCTCAAACACCTCCGAAGGCACTAAACTCGCGCGTATCTCAGCAACTGTATGATCTCGTCCACGGCTGCCTGTCGCACGATGCTGCCCGAACAGCTCGCACCATGAGTCATAGTGTGGGAACGTCTTCCCACGGAGTTGAGTGAACCTGCTGTTGGCCTGCAAGCATAATGATTAAAAATGAATGGTTTATGACCACTTGGAGTACCACACTAGAATGGACAATTATTAAACGATTACCTTTTGAAGCTCACGCCATTGTTCATCGCTGTCGGTTACCACCGCATAAGTCTCCTGATCAATAGCAACCCCACTGAGACTCAAGAATTCATGCAACAATCGATACTGCTTTCCCCAGTTGTGGAGCTTGTTCTCTACGTTCTTCGCACTGATTCGACAACCAGGCACCAATGACTGAACCATCTTGGCTGCTTTGGGGTAGGTACCCCGTTTCCACCCCTGTCCTGCCTTCCATCCCTCCACCACCAGGTCTTTCATGGTCGAAATCAATGCTTCTTCCTCATCCGGTGAAAGATACAACTTCCTTGCGGGATCGCCTTCAGGTTCGACTTTCACTTTCTTCAAAGTTGGCTCCTTACCTAGACCGGGTTGTTTGAATTGTGCATGCAGTGATGAGCTTGTCCTTGGTGTGGGTATAGGTTCGACATCGATACGTGCTGAGCTCAAACCGTCATGTCCCTCAATTCTGGGTGAACCTTCCATGAAGAATTACCTACAACCTGTCAGGAACAAGGAAAACATGCAGACAAACCACGTAACAATTTTTCAGCCCTTAAGTTTGGAATATGATCACAAAGGAGTTTCTCAACGTTACTATTCAATTGCCAAAGGAAAAACTATACAGGGTTACGGAAAATGAGTATGGATATGACAACAACCACCACACATGCAGGCTGAGATAGAAACATGCAGGCTTAGATGAAGGACAATGATATAGGAACAGAGAACATATAGACTTAATTTTTATGTATGAATGTTCAAAGGAAAATTGTATTGAGAGAGCAAGGAACCACAATAAACCTCTGGATGCCACTCATGCAAAGTGTTCACAAGAAAAAAACACAGCAATTACCATGTACACATCAATTACCACAATTAATTCAGAGTCCACAATCCATGTACACAGCAATTGCCACAAGAATTTTTCAACTGAGTTCTGCATCATCAAGTGAGTTCAAAACTAGAGCGACAAAGGAGAAATTGACTGACCGCATCATCGGCAGTGATGGACAAGTAGCCATTGGCAGAAATTTGTTTTCAAGCAACCAACATCAAAGACTCAGTTACTCAAAACGTTACTCAAGCAACCAATTCTTTTTGTTCTTCGTAACTCCAAATTCAGTACCAATAAAAAACTCAATTTTTGTTCTTCGTAACTCCAAACGATTTTCAATAAATAAATATCAAAGACTCAATTACTCAAAACAACCCAAAATTCTTTTTGTTCTTCGTAACTCCAAATTCAGCACGAAAGCTATTTCCGTGTGCAAATAGCCCTTTTCTACTTCCCAACAATAAAAAATCAACAAAACAAAACAGTCGACGCTTGGAGAAACCCTTTCAACAGAAAGTCATATTAGGGTTCATACAGGACACAGTCGGAAGTAGGACACAAAACAACCGAATAGGTGTTGGGTGTGGAGAGAGTAGTGCCTTACCGGACGCTTGGGAGGAGGAGGCGACGGCGGCTCGATGACGGGGAGACTGGAGGCAGAGAGAAATCTCGAAGTCGCGTGGTTTTCCTTGTGTCGCGGGGAGGATGGAGGCAAAGAGAAATCTCGAGGGTTGAAGAAAGAGAGAAATCGCGATTTTTGGTTTAAATATGTGGTAAATAGTGTTGAGGAAGAAGGGTAAATATGGTATTTCACATGCCCGGGTGAACATGGTTTACTACAATCCCACCATCATGGTGGGATTAAATTTGGGTATTTTACCCGGGTTTGTCCGGGTTTGTCCCTGCCCGAGGAGTAATCCGACGGGCAG
>JAOWBN010220417.1:11461-25191 GCA_028565015.1 Pinguicula moranensis | reverse complement strand
CAAGGTAGCTTGGATACCCGAGTGGCCCCCATAGGTGAGTCATGGAACAAGGTAATAAGTTTCTGCCGTAGGCTGTTGCTAGTACCAATACATATCCTGCCTCCTCGTCTGAGAATTCTTGCTTGCAGTTGGAATTCTGGATGGATAGACTTATCCTGAATATGAGCTTTAAACTTCACATCTGACTCATAGTTGTCTCTAACCTCTTCCATCCAAGTAGCTGTGTAAGTAGAAATGTGATGACAGCTACTTCCAATATCAGGACCAAAGCGTGATAAGGCATCAGCAGCCTTATTATCAATGCCCTGTCTGTATTGCACCGTATAATCAAAGCCGAGGAGCTTTGCTGTAAGCTTTTGTTGTAGCATTGTGTTGAGACGTTGTTCTAGGATGTGTTTGATAGCCTGTTGGTCTGTTTTTATCACAAAAGAAGTACCTTGCAGGTAGTTACTTCATTTTTTCACCGCTAGAACAACTGCTAGGAGTTCTTTTTCATAGATAGATAAGGAGTGTTGCTTTTGTCCCAAGGGTTTGCTGAAGTAGGCAATAGGACCCCCATTCTGAGTAAGCACAGCTCCCAAGCCTTTATCACTAGCATCGGTTTCAACCACAAAGTGTTGTTTAAAATTTGGAAGTGCCAAAACAGGAGCAGTACACATAACCTGTTTCAGTTTGTCATAAGAGATCCCGCCCATTGCAGTCCAAATAAAGGAGTCTTTCTTACGTAGATGTGTTAGAGGTCGACTTAAAGTTCCATAATTGCGAATGAACTTTCTATAATAGCCAGTAAGACCAAGGAATCCGCGTAGGGATTTAAGGTCTGTAGGTTGTGGCCAGTGAAGCATAGCATGGATCTTGGAGGGATCAGTTGAAACACCCTCTGCAGAAATGATATGGCCTAAGTACTACATCGAACTTTTGCCAAAGGAACACTTAGATTCTTTAGCAAAGAGCTGATGTTGTCTCATTACTTGCAGGACAGTCTGCAAATGCTGTAAATGAGCCTCAAAACTTGGGCTGTAGATCAAATATGTCATCAAAAAAAACTAGGACAAACCGCCTGAGAAAGTCTGCAAAAATCAGATTCATGAGGCTTTGAAAAGTTGCCGGTGCGTTGCACAATCCAAACGGCATAACTAAAAACTCAAACTGGCCTTGATGCGTGATGAAACTATTCTTATAAATATCATGAGGATCCATCCGAATCTGGAAATAACCAGAGCGCAAATCGAGTTTGCTGAAACAAACTGCCCCGTGCAATTCATCTAAGAGCTCATCAATAATAGGAATAGGAAATTTTCTCTTGACTGTTAAATTGTTTAAGTACCTGTAGTCAATGCACATTCTCCAACCACCATTTTTTTTCTTGACTAGGATAACTAGGGATGCAAACGGACTATGTCTCCGTCGGATCAAGCCACTGGCCAGCAGTTCAGAACAAATTTTCTCAATCTCATCTTTATGATAATGGGGGGTGCGAGGTGCTTGTTTCCTTGTTGTAGCTCCTGGAAGTAGAGTAATTCTGTGCTCAACACCCCGTATAGGTGGGAGGGTCGTAGGCTCTTGGAATAAGTCAGAATAATTTCCCAAAAGGTGTTGCAAAGCCTGTTGAAACACAGTAGCCTGATCTTCCTTCAGTGTACTCGTTTTGTCTATGAAGCCATGCTGATCCAGTGAAAAGGAGAGAGTATCAGTTTCCTTTGCATCTAAATGGAAAAGTGCAGCAGTGACTTTGTCCCCTTCATCTTGTGATGTATAGAAAAAATGGCCCACTACAGCAGCCACTCCCCCACATAATTATTTTGTCATTTTCTTAGCTGAAATGACTTTGAGATCAGTAGCCTTCTGAGCAGCTTGGATAGGAAAAGGAGTTGAATCTGAAAACAGTGTAACTACCATATCAGTGTAGTTGTACAAAACAGGGCCATGCTTCCGTAGCCAGTCACCCCCTAGAATAAGATCATAACTGCTAATAGGAAATGTTCTTGGGGAGCAGTTGAACAACCTGCCTTGCATAAGCCATTGAAAATCTTTGCAACGGACTTTGCTTACATTTCGAACTCCGTCTGCCACTTCCACAGCCATTGGTTTAACATACTCTAACTTGCACTTCATGCGTTCAGCAAATTTTGTATCTAGAAAACAATGGGAATTGCCACCATCCACCAAAATCTGAATTGGTGCATTCTTATAGAACCCTTTGATGCGGCATCAGTATTGCCAGCAATGGCATTCATTGAGAGTAGGCCATCACCCTCATCTTCTTCGCCAGTATCATCCTCAAGCACCAGTCCAGGATCGTCCTCCGGACCAAGTGAACCAACTGGTGTTGGCTCAGCTTGTAAGGTATAGATCTTAGCCATGCATTTATGCCCCGGAGTAAATGAACCTCCACATTTAAAACAAAGTTTCTTGTCCATTCGATCTTTAAGCTCAGCATCAGTAAGAAAATGCCGCTTCAGGGGGGAGAAATAGGTGGAGACTTAGTCGAAAGTGGGGCACCTAAGTCTAACCTTGTAGGCTGTTTGAAATTCATTTTATGAGTAACACTTGCAGTGACCTTGTGGATCAGAGAGATTACATTGAACTCCTGTTCCTTTGCCAAAAAAATAGCTCGTCGTAAAGTAGTAGCCCCCCTGGAGTGAACTGTGGAGCCTAGTTCAGCTTGCAAATAGCCAAAAAACTTCATCTTTATGGAAAAATAAAATACCGGATATCATAAACTTCTCAAGGTAGAAGTTCTCCACAAAATCCGGATATGCAATCATCACAGAAGAAGAAGATTTACCAAAGCGGCGTAATAGATCATCCAAGGACTCTGCTGGTCCTTGTTTCAAGCACATAAAATCATCTAATAAACGACGTGCATTGCCGTTCTCGAAACGCGTAAGAACTGCATCAATAAAATCATCCCAATCTGGAGGAACCTTATAGCGCAAAGCGCTAAACCATTGATCAGCGTCGCCGTCCATATGCATTCTGGCAAAGTCAATACGTTCACCATAGTGAAGTCCAGTATAGATGGAGAAATAACGCTCACAAAGTTCTAACCAAGCGCGAGGGTTGGAGCCATTAAAATGGGGAAAGTCGGCGTAAGGAAACTTGCCCCGCCGGGCGGTACCCGTATCCTCATAGCCATAGTCCTCAACGTCCAAACCATGGCGGTTATCCAGATTTACTCTGGTTGGGTCAATAGCCACTGGACCAGTGGGTCCGGAGCCGCCAGCTACAGGACCTGGCGGTGCACCTAAAATGGATGAGGACTGCTGTTGTCGCTGCATCATTTCCATAACAGCGTGAAACTGTGTTTGCGTTGTAAGCATGTGACGCCTCATTTCTTCTGTAACAGTAGCCATTTGAAGTTTCAGATCATCTACTGTTTTCTCCAGATGTGAAGGGTAGGCCAGCGATGTAGTACTGTCTGGCCGTTTGCCCTCAGCCATCGCCTGGCATGCCCGAGCAGCTTCATTAGCACTTTCTACAGCAATAGCCTTGGTTGGAGGATCAACCATGACTTGTGGTTTCTTGCTTCTTGTGCGAGCAATGGTGATAACGAAAGGTGGATCAAGATGCTGCTCGCTCTGATACCACTGTTATAACCTTAGTTATAACTCTGTATGGACAACCGTGGGGAGAGACAAGGTGAATTGGGGAAGGAGACGGCTAGGTCAAGATAGGAACAGAAACAGAGAAAAGGGGAAGATAGCAGAGAGAATAAACGTTTTCCAAAATACTTCAACAACCGTCTTTAGTTTTACAGACCATACTAATATAAACAACTGTCCGTACAACTCAACATAAAAAGATAAACGGCATGACATAAGTAAATTAATGGAAACGCCTTTTCTCCTTCCTCTGTGATTTCTCTCGTCTTCTCCAATTCATCAGATTCCTTTTTCTGTCATCTTTCCTTTGCCACGTGCGCTGGTGACAACATTCTCCTGCCTCTTTGATTCGGCTGACTTAGGCCTCCTGCTTGCTCTCTTTCCTTTCTTACCCCATGATTTCCGATCATTTCCTTCCGTGCTGGTTGCATCCATGAAAATGGCCTCCTTAACTGTATCTTCCATGAACGAAAAAGATTGTGATTAGATCGGTTCAAACACAAGTTAAGTGCAAAAATAAAAAAAATGAAAGTTGTAAAGACTCCTGAATTTTTTTTGTGGTTCGGTAAACGCCTACTCCAAGTTGAGCATCCAGGTTTGGATTCACTTACTGAACTAGAAAATGTCTCAGATTTGGTACTTCGATACACAGTACAAATACTCTCACCCAAACCCACCCAAAACTCGACCGGTGCTCAAACAAGAAAGCATTTGCTTTCTTTCACAGCCTATCTATTACGAACCAAAGAACTCAAGATGAGAAATCAACGAAGAGAGAAAACTATTGCAGAGAATTGAGAGCAAAAATCTAAGAAATGTAAGTGGTGATTTGTCACATAGTCCCCTTGTATAGGCAAGGTTTTTTTTTTGGATAAGTAATGGGGTCGCAGCAGCCGCTTCTTTCAAATCCACGGATCTACAGAAACCAACTATACATGCTACCGAGCCGAAGCCCGTTCAAATCCTGTAACCAGCCTTTGACCAGTACTTACTTCGGTATCCTTCAGGCCCTTAGAGGGCCCTCCGACTAATCCAGATATCAATCGACAGCTTTTGCCTCCATACGGAGTCGACCACTAGACCTCACTAGGCAAGCCCCGTGTGTCTGTGCCTTAAACTGCTGTGACCAGCTGCGATTGATCTTGTATAGGCAAGGTGCTTGGACTATTTGTCTCCTCCCATGGGCCATGAATTAATCCTCCTTTGGGACTTTTATTTAATTCTCATTCTGGGTTGTTCCGAGTTGGGCTTCACATTTTTCAACAATATATGGCCTAATCCTATTGCCTTTATATATATATATATATGGTCCCAGTTGAGAACTGGGTAAACTTGACTTGATTTATTGAGGCATTGTTGGAGGATCTTGAAGAAATAGGGACGAGTAATTGGACCATTATTAGTGAGAGACAACAATGACTAGTTGAGACTTTAAAGAAGTTAGCTCGAGATTGCGAGCATGGATATTGTTTCACATGTATTAATTGTTTCTTAAAAAAAATTGAATCACCTGAACTTAAGTTGCTCTTCTGGCAGGCTGCTACCACAACAAACAAAATGGAGCTTGGGAATTATATGAATTAGATCGATAGTTATAGTCCTATCATTGATGGTAAGGTGATGCGTTCTCAAGAATAAACTCGCAAGTGCACAAGTCGTGTAATGAATTATGCACCCCGAGTTCGAATCTCTTGAGGATCCGTAGAAATCCAAATTATGGTTGAGTTTCACTAATCGCCTATTTGTATAAAAATGAAAGCGATTTAAAGATCAATTGTGGTTTGATAACATAAATTATATTATCCCTAAACGCAATCACTTCTCTCTCTACCCAATTTTCTCTTCCTTCTCTCTTCTCCATGCACTGCACACAGTTTCATACTTCACGGGGACTTTCCCTATGGAGGCCGAGGAGTCCAGCCAACCCCTGACTAACTCCATTGAACTCGTCAATCCTGAACCCTCCCTGACTGCTGAGCTTGAAGAAGGTGAAAGGGTCAAAGTTGAACGGAAGAGGGGTAAAGTACAATCTAGCATCGTTGCTCATGTGGCTGAGAGCTCATAAAGAAGAAAGAAGCTGTGGCTGGATCTTGATACACTTTGGGAGCATGGAGTCACTTTCTATTTCACGAACTTTCCACCAGCATGGAAGGAATCTAATATGCGGACCGTCTTTGTAGAATTCGAGACAATCATCAGCTTAACCATCCCTCAAAACCCGGACAGCCTCGGCAAGAAGTTTGGCTTCGTTCGATTCGCCTCAGTTGATAACATCGACAAGACGTCGAAAGCCATGAACCTGATCAAGGTGGAGGACCTTACCTTGAAGGCCAACGTGGTCAAGGTACAAAAGGTAAGAGGCAGGAAGACTGGTGGAGCCTTTCATCAACAGGACTCAGGAGCTGTATCCAAGCTCAAAGGACGCCCGACGACCAACCAAACGAAGGAGTCTATTTAACTTTCCTTCACCTCACTGGAGGAGGAGACACGCTGGATCGAGTTGTGTCTAGTTTTGGAGTTCGCCTCACCCTCTAGAGATGCTCTGCATCAAAAATTACGATGGCGGCAAGGCCTTTTTGACGTAAAAGTCTTATTACTTCCTGGCATTCAGGTGCTTATCCACACCTGTTCGCAAGAATTCATGGAGCATTTTCTCAACCCAGATCAGGAGTGGAGGTCACTTGGTCTAACACGAATCCGGCGCTAAATGATAAATGGATGAACTTCATGGGCATCCCTGTTCAATGCTGGAACACCAGAATTTTTAATGAGCTTGCTAAACCAATTGGAGACTTGATTCAGGTCGACGAAAAGGGGGCTAACCATCAAGATTACATTGCTGCGCGAATGCTCATTCAGAAGAAGAATCCCTTCCTCAGACCTCTACTATTTATTGTGAAAATAGGGGATTATCACTACCCCATTGAAGTTAAGGAGGAGGCAAGTCAATGGAAGAAAAGACCTCCAATTGTTGTCGAGACAGGTGCATCAACCTCTCTCTCTCTCTCTCTCAAACTGGCCGGAGCTTCCCAACAATCGAAAAATGGGGCCGATAATGGCTATTTTCTTGATTACCAAGAATGGGAAAGAGGTTCTTGCATCTTCCCAAACAGACTTTCTCATTCCAGCTTCTTATATCATTTCAAACATTTTGGACAAAACTAACATACAAAACATTCCTAGTCTGTTGACTGGTCCTCAATGTCAAAGGCTAGAGTCTGGGAGTAATAATGTAATTTCCTCTGCCCAACACAAACCCATTACTCTATAACGACTCTTGAACCAAAATTGATGACTAAGCTTAAGTCTTCATCTGCGACTTTGATTCCAGTGCCACCTACAGTCATTGATACTAATCCGAACATGTCAAGTAAGCAAGTGAGTTCGGTCTTGGATAGTGATGGGAACATTATCTTTAATCCTGGCGTTGGTGAGACAGGAACCACAGGCACTACGAGCTCTGCCAAGAAAATTGCTTCACAATCGATTATTATCCCCATTTCGTCACTCTTGACTTCGGAGATTGATAAAGGGGAGAAGGCGCCAGATGACACATTAGCAAAGGCTGAAGCCTCCTGCAAGCCGGTGGTGCTACCTGAAGCATCAACTGACACAAATACATCCTCCACCTGTATAGGTTCCCTCACTACCCCCACGGATCAGGATGTATTGCCGCTAAGGAGTACATTCAATGTCATTTATCTTGAGCCAACTGAGGAAGTTGTGGCGGCCAAACAACTCCACTCGGGGGGCGAGGAAAGGATCAAGGTGCAACCTCGGTGGAAAGCTAAACTCTATGACTCAGAGCCCATGAAAGGATCTCAAAAATCACAGAGGAAATCGGCTAGAACATCTGTTCGGCCAAAAATTATTAACCTTTGACAGGCCCTTGTGGCTACCAGGGTGCGGGCCAGTAGGCACTAGAAAATTGCTTAATTTTGTTTATGTCTAGTAAGATCCTCTACTGGAACAGCAGAGACTTGTATCAAGCCAAACGATATTTGAAGTTGTGGACAAATCAATACCCAATATCCTTGCTTGCGATTGCTGAGCCTTTCTTGGCGAAGGACAAAATGGTATGGCTAGCACACATCATTCGCTTTTCATTTTTCACCTCTAATGCGAGCGAGAATGGAAGACTGTGGATAATTTTGTGAATGGATGGTGAATTTGAACCTACCACCATATGCCGTCAAGCGATTTTGGGTTTCTGGCATCAAGGCAGTGACACAAATCTCATAACTTTCATGTATGGTAGTTGTAATTATGCCATGCGCAGAGAATTGTGGCAATTTATGCAAAACTCTCAAGTTGAGAACTTGTCGTGGATGGTCCTTGGTGACTTCAATGTGATAAGGTCTAATGCGGAGAAGAGAGGTATGACCTTCTCTCCCAGTGATGGAATTCTGTGATTGCCTCTACGCTTGTGTGTTGGTTGATTTGAGATGTTGTGGCAAACAAATTTCGTGGTACAATGGGCACATTGGGACCAATCGATCATGTGCCAAATTAGACAGGGTTGTAGTGAATGCGAATTTCCTACATCAGGCGGTTCGCAGTAGTTACTCTTTGTTAGGAAGGAAAACATTAGACCACAACCATGTCCTTGTGAGTTTAGGAGATCCAATGCCATCCTACGGTATTAGACATTTCAAAATTTTCAACATGTGGACATCCAGCGATTTGTTCCTTCTGTTAGTAGCAAGTTCGTGGAATGATTATATTGGCACCTGCGGACTTAACACACTGGGTTTCAAATTGAAATTCATGAGAACTGCATTGAGAAGGTGGAAAAATGACACGTTTGACAGAGCAGAAGCTCACATTAATCACGTGGAATCCAGACTGAATTGCCTAGAACATAGGATAGATACTCGGAAGGCATTGAGAATGATTATCTAGCTACGAAGGCTGAGCTTTAAGAATGGGAATTTAGAGAATTACTGCGATTAGATCAAATATCTAGAAAATCGTGGCTCAAAGAGGGTGACAAAAAATCCAAGGTCTTTCACACAGCAATGAAAGTCTAGCAAAACAAAGCATCGTGCTCCATTTTGCATTTGCCATATGGGAGCAAAGTGGAGGGTGCATTGCACATTCATGGGGAAGCCATGCATTTCTTTTAGAATGCTCTATCCAATGGTGCAACGGTCAATAATCCCAATCTAGATGGCCTCTTCAAACAAAGACTTTCGGCACTGGAAAATGCTATGATGTGCGCAGTGCCCTCCAATTAGGTGGTTAAAGATACTTTATGGTCCACTCCCAGCGGCAACACTCTAGGTCCGGATGGTTTCAACTCGAAATTCTTCAAATGCTCATGGTCCATCATAGGTGTAAATTTGGTTAGGGTTGTCAGAGAATTCATGGTTGGTTCACCCTTCCCGCGCATGCTCTCTTCTAACCTTATTGCACTGATTGCTAAGGTTGATTACCCGAGTAATTTCTCTCAGTTTAGACCAATCAGTCTTTGCACAATGCTTTATAAGGTCATATCAAAGATTTTGGCTGGCATCAAACTCCATATGGCCAAACTTGTAGCTGATGAGCAAGGAGCATATGTCCCTCATAAAAGCATATTTGAGAATATAACTTTAGCGCAAGAGCTCCTCTTCTCCCTTCATAAAAAAAAAAGAGATGGTGGCAATGTGTTGATAAGACTAGACATGTCTAAATCCTAAACCACAAGATCAATTCGTCCTTCTTGGAGGCTGTTTTACGGCAAAAGGTTTCTCACAGAGGTCTGCCTCTCTTATTATGTCCTGTGTCAAAGGTCAATGGTTTTCCATTACTATGAATGGAGTAACTCTCGTATATTTTGAAGCTTCTCTTGGTCTAAGGTAGGGCGATCCCCTATTTTCCTATCTTTTTATCCTTGCCCAAGATACGTTATCTCAACTAATTCTGCAGGGGCATGAGGCAGGCCATATCAAAGCCTATCACCACCCTATTGGTGCTCCTTTAGTCTCAAACCTCATGTACACCGACGACATCCTACTATTCTCATCCGAAGATATCAGATCTATCAAAGCTTTAACTCGGATATTAGGTCTATATTACTCCTGGTCTGGGCAAATTGTATGTAAAGACAAGTCTGCCTTGTTCCTGTCCAAACATATCAGCTTGGCCAACTCCAATGAAATCAAACGTATCACTGGCTGCAGAGTGGAAGCACTTCGAGTACGGTACCTTGGTACCCCATTGAATGCAGGCCGCCTCACTAGCCAAATGTTTGAGCCCCTACTAAACAAAATCAAAAGGAAAGTGACAGGCTAGAGAGGTCACTTGTTATCCCAAACTGGCAGATTAGTTCTGATTAAGCATGTTATGGCCTCCCTACCCATACAAATTATGGCGGTACTGAAGATCTCATAGGGCATTCTGCAACAAATCAGAAAAATTCTGGCCAATTTCCTCTAGGGTGACAGAGAAGGTAAGCAAAAAGCCTACTGGAAGAGCTGGAACACAATCTGCAAACCTTATGATGAAGGTGGTTTAGGGATCAAAGATTTGGTTGAAGTTCAAAATGCCATGGGATGAAATGGTGCTTTAAATTTCTCTCTGAAAATGGACAATGGGCTAAATTCTTTCGTGCAAAGTACTGTCATCTATAGCACATCCTTGAAAGAGGCAGCTCCCCTATGAACTCTAGATTTTGGAAGTTCGCCATCTCCATGAAATCGCAGGTAATGGAGAACATAAAGGTAGTCATCAAAAGAGGAAATTCATCCTTCTGGTTCAATAGGTGGTTGGCATTAGGTTATTTGGCAGCAAAGGTTCAACAGGTAAAAAACAAAGATGACAGAGTAGTAGACTCCACAGCAGGTGACCAATGGAATCAACAGGATCTAATTAAAGCTAAGGAAACTGAACTAGCAGCCACCATTTCAGGATCTAAGCCCCCGGTATCTGCTCTTGCTGACGTTGTGATTGTGTGGTTGCTAGAATTTGAATGGAAAATTCTCCATTGAGTTAGCATGGATACTATCAGAGACAATGCTGATGTGCTAACAGTCGCTAACACCATTTGGTCTAAAATTTTGACTCCAAAGGTCTTCATATGCTCATGGAAAGCATGACATGGCTGCCTACCCACAGACGACCTGATTAGGAAGAAAGGGATACATATAGCATTGACCTGTAAATGTTGTGATCACAGACAATAGAAAACGATGAATTACATTCTCTCTGAAAGCCCTAAAGCCTCTAAGCTTTGGAATAGAGTTGCTGGCCTGATGGAGATTCATTTTGTGCATCCAGGCTCATGGAAAATCATAGTCTCACAATGGATAAATATGGCTCACAACGCTGGTCTACAAGGCTATCTATCACTTCTATTTCCAGGGGTTATAACGTGGTGTCTTTGGCTGCGGAGATGCCATGCGCGGTTTGAAAACATACAACACTCGGCTGATCATACTTGGCGGGAAATGAAAACACTAATAAGCTTCATTATCAACTCTAACAGCCCCTCGCTTAAATTGCTAGTACAAGATCATTTCTTGCTCCGGGAGCTGAATATTACGGTGAAAGGAAGACTGCTGAACAGAACACAACTACCTACTAGAGAAAGCCACCCCAGGGATGTGCCAAATTGAACACTGACGGCAGTAGCTATGACAATCCCAGGCAGTCAGGTTGTGGAGGCATCATCCGTGATGCTCGGGGAGATTTCCTAGTGACTTTCACTACACATATTGGGTAGGAACAAATAATGAAGCAGAGTTGCGGGCTGCCACGGAAGGTTTGCGTGTATGCAATGATGGCACGACATTATACTAGAAATAGATTCAACAATCCTAATGGGATGGATACAACGGGGTATCTTTGGGACTTCTGGGAGGATTTCAAGAAAAGCAAAGAAGGCCTTATGATTCAAGTCATGCATCAATACATGAAAGTAATGGCATTGCGGACTTCTTTGCCAAGCAAGGAGCTTGCGGTTCATCTTGTTGTTTCAATTCCGTGGCACAACTACCTAAGGAGGGTTTATGCATGTTGAGACATGAAAAATGGAACGTCCCCAACCCAAGGTTACTTTAGATGGGGAGTAAACTCACACGATTTACGCCTTGCGAGCTATCCTTTTGTAATGGCTTCCCGGCCTTAATCGGGGCATCGTATCCTTTTCTTTAATGCAAAATTTTATTTAAAAAAACATAAATTATCTTCTAACCTTAGCAACTAAACTAAAACTAAGTGAACGAGCAATTAACAAATAAGTTACACAAGCTAACACAAGAAAGTTTTGGAGAAAATCTTTGGAAAACGGGTATGGAGTTCTAGCCTAGTTCACTTGCACAACGGAATTTGGGATCTAACAATGCAATCCTAGCTTTCTTCATGGTTAGTTCATCCCCTATACCTATAGAAACCAGTACGATTGCAGTACTTCTAAAACTACAAGCATTAGCTGACTCAGATGATCAAATCATTTACTAAAAGCTTGGAAAATGGCCCCTGGACTTTAGAATTGTCCAAGTGGTCCTGAACCAATGTCTACCACTTGATTACTCATTTACTAAGCTCTTAGGGGCCGGGTTATGATAATTTGTTCCCTTTATTTTTGGTCTTACCTAGAACTTACTTTGAAGACTGTCAATGAATCATAATCAACTCAAGGTAAATGAATTAAAGCGCAATAGATAAGAAACCAATTCAAAACCTTCAAATTGAAAGTACCATAATCTCATTGTACAAGCTACATCAACTAGAACCCCATATGAATGTTTTAGATACTCATAATTAAAGAAAAATATGAATAAGATCAAATACAAAACCCCTAATGAGAATCCGACAAGAGAGTAACTTCCAAATTGAAAGTGCAAAAGTACAAAAAAGAATTGAAGAGGTTGATCCCCAACTTCAATTTCTTATTTTGGATCTTGAATTTATTGGGCCTTCAATGGTTGAAAATATCCCAATTCTTCAAAAAAACTTGGTGGAGGATCTCTCTCTCAAACCCTAGGTGTGAGTGTCTCAAAGTGTCAAAACTCCTTTTGAAAGTGAAAAAATTGACTTTTTATAGCTTGGGTGAAAAAGCAATTTTTAAAACTTCAAATCTTCCTCAACTTTTGCCAAGGATGCGGAGGGCCATCCCCAGATTTTTAAGCTCTTTTAGATAGGCTTTTCTTCTTCGATGGACATGGTCCACCTTGCAAGTTGTTTGGGTACTTATCTAGGCTGAATTAGAAGGTGTGTGATATACCGTTGGAAAGACCTTGAAGTTTAGTTTCTTGATAATTTAGAATCACTCCATTTGAACTTTTTAGCATAAAGTTACACTAGATTGAACTAAAGCTTGTCAGATTTCTTCGAAAGTTTTTCAGCAGATTGGACAGGCGTTGGCGCAGGTGGACGGGCGGCGTCTGAGACCTCACTATTTTTCCAAGCTCTCTCTTTTTTCATTGAACCAATATTTAGCTCGTTTATCCTCCTTTTTGCATCTTGCTTTATCGGGACACCTAAAACACAAACACATAACAAAATAAGTGAAATCAAAAGATGCTTGAAGCGAGACAAAAGTAGGTTAGAAAGACATTGATTTGTTGGTGTAAAACTAACTCATCGTAAGATGAGACATCATTAGAATGGTTGAGAAAGATTCCTCCAGAGCATTGTTGTAGTACATATTTTTCTTGTCCGAGAAAAAAGGATAGCATCACTTGCAACATCGGTGAATCTTTCAATAGTTATATTCTTGAGATGAGAGATAAATTAATCATAGTAATGTGGGAGCGGATTAGAAAAAAATTGATCACAAGAATACAAGATAAGCTTCTTGAGATAGGGAAGCAGAAATGTATATTAAAAAATAACCTTTTAAATTGGATTTTAATATTCTTCTAACTTAATGCCCTTACTTTTTAATTTTTGTAGGTGCATTTTTCCCTAACATTGTCAAAAATTTGAACAAAGAGCATGCGAAGCAAATGGACTATTACAAGACTTTCTTAAGGAAACAAACAATGAGGTGCACTAGTATCTTGAGACATATTTGGTAGACTTGACAAATATGACGTGCACATGTAGTATGGTTCAGTTGACGGAATGACGTTGTTTCCATACTCTTATAGTTATAGCAGATAAAATGGTTAATCTAGAAGATTATTTGTTGAAACCGAG
>JAOWBN010220417.1:0-11451 GCA_028565015.1 Pinguicula moranensis | reverse complement strand
GGGGTGTTTCGTTGATTCTCTGATTTACACCATATAAATCTTAGAGAGAAAAGATGTAGGGAGATAAGTATAGTGTATACACCACTTTGTTCCTTAAAAATTGCTTATTTTTCTCATTAGCCAGACGACCTATTTATAGAGTTTATACAGGGCACATTGGTATTTTTCTATGGATATGATAGCTAATCATATAGTCCACTTGTGGGTGATAGCCATTATTCATTATCTCTTTTGTTGGTGGCTCGAGGGGGATAAGCTTGTCAAGCGGCATCATGGACCGATTTACAAATTTCGAATTTTGATGTCCAAACCTAGTTAAATTCCGTCTAGGTCTGGGATAAGCTCATTAAGTAAATCGGTCCATTCGACCTTGGAGAGAAGTCGCATGGATACTTAGCGGATTTTCCTCCTCTAAGCAGCGAATGGACCAATTTACTTAATGAGCTTTTACTAGCCTATTTACGGCCCACATCATCGTAGGTGTAAGGAAGGCGGTTTACATCACCTATGAAAATTGTCAACAATAAGGCCACGACATGAAGAGATGTAATTTTAAACATCCAAAAGCCAAATCTAAGAAATTCGACATTCATTTGAATTTTGAATATCTTTTATCCTTATAGAAGTCACTAATACTGATGATTTACCCTCAGATTTGTAAACCATCAGTCACGCAAAGTCAGGACAAAAGCCTAACTCAATGTGCAGATGCTTCACCATTGAGTTAATGTGATGGTGCTCCATCGTTGAGCCGCTATGTTGATGTTTCACCACCGAGGCAGCTTGCAGAAGCAAATTTGTAAGTCTTCCTCACCTTCCTCCTAGTTAAGCAACGGTATAAAATAGATTGTTGTAGACTTAGGTTATTTGCAACCATTTCTAGGTCCGGGCATCAGAATTTGAAAATTGGAGCAATGTTCAAAAATTCGAAATTTTCAAATAGAATAAAAATTAAAAAAATATAGTTCGGAAATATTCTGAACTGTAAAAAAAATACTTGAGTTTCATCTAAAATGATTTTTTTTTTAAAAAAGCATGGGATTCAAAAATTCGTATTCCGAACTGCAAAAAAACGAACCCTCCAAAATTCTAATTCGGAACCAAAATCTTATTCCAATCCAATCCGAATTCGGAATTTTGGATTGGAATTTTTGATTTTCGAATGCCCAAGCCTATTTTTAACTTAAGTTGCAATTTTTATTTTTATAATAGGCAATAAATAAAGTTGAATTTTAGTACACATTCAAATCACAACCATGAGGGGAAGCGTGTGTAGTACACGCCGTGAGTAATCGCTTATTTTCAATCCACAAGGGTAAATTGTCTGTAAGACAAACCACACAAGATAGAGTACTATTTATGGCCCAAGAGCACTGCTTTCATCGCTCCGAATTAATTGAACACAATTTTTTATTTTCTAATTTTTTTTGTCTCCTATACCGTCTTTTGATACATGAAGTCTCCATTTTTCCATTCTCATTATTCGCCTGGGTTCCCTTTCCAATTGCGATACCACAAAAAATCTCTAATTCTTTCCTATTGATCCTTGTTTTGCAAGATAATCGGCAACATTATTAGAATCCCTGCACTGGTGCTGTACCACAAGTTGAATTCTCGCCGCTGTTGAAATGAATTCGTCCCACAAGTCCATAAGTCCAAAAGATACCACAGGTCACACATGTTTGGGGAGATTCAAGTAATCATCAACATTGAATCTGTTTCAAATGATTATCTTATCCCACCCTTATTCTTTGCAAAGCTTGAGGCCTTGCGTGATTCCGTAAAGTTCTGCACTGTTATTTGTTTTGTGTTCTTAATGTTGACAGAAAGCTACAAGGAACTCTCCATTCTCGTCTCATACTATTCATCCTCCCCCTGATACCGTGGGATTGTCCAGGCAGTTGCCATCGCAATTGAGCTTCTTCCATCCTGCCGGTGGTGGTTTCCAAGCTACCAATACGTATCTTCCTTCAAATTTGTATTTGATTTGCAGATTCAGTAGATAGAGGATTCTATCATCTGCAACCTGCAATGGCACATGTAGATCAACATAGTTAGTAATTTCAATAATTAAATAGCGAACTTGTCGCCATAACTTAAATCAGGATGTAAAAGGGAATTCTCATGACTGATAGTGCATGTAATGGAATACTTGAGAGTACATATTTGATTAGAGTTATCCTTCCCGCCTACGATAGTAGCTTGCCCTTCCAATCGGCTACCTTTTTCCTAATTTTATCTAGCAATGGCTATAGAACTATTCGATTGATCCTTCTTGTGAATATTGGAGCTCCGAGGTATGTGGTGGGGAACTAGCATGCTATATATCCCATCAACTGCATTATATGTGCCCGCCTTGCATTACTAATTTTGCTGGATAGAAAAATAGCCAACTTTGCCTTATTAACTTTTTGACCTAACCATGAGCAGTATTCTTCCAGTGTCATCATCTGGGCACATATCGATCTCCTATCTCTACTCAGAAACAATAGTACATCGTCTGTGTATATCAAATGCGAAATCACTGTGCTCCCAATCGGTTGCCATAATTGTTTGATGGCTCCCTTTCTTACTTGTTGAGAAATCATCCTAGATAGGGTGTCTTGCATGAGGATGTACAAGTAAGGAAAGAGTGGATTCCCTTGCCGTAGTCCTTGTCCTAATGAAAAGAATCCCAGAGGCGTCCTGTCCATATGTATTGAGAACCATTATTCTCTAACACATCTCATCAGAATATTGTAAGCCGCATGACTGAAACCTTTAGCTAGTAGGAACCTTTCCAAGAAGGGCCACCTAACTCTATCATATGCCTTCGTCATGTCCAATTTCACCATGTCGCTCCCTCCTGAATGCATGTTGTTTATGCTTTGAGTGGATTTTGTGCTAGGATGATGTGGTCAAACACACTTCGAGCTTGGACAAAAATCCCTTGTTCCTCTGCAATCAATTTTTGGATCAACTTTGATGATCTGCACACCATGACTTTTGATGGGACTTTGTAAATCACAGAGCATAAACTAATGGGGTAAAATTTGTCGAAGCTATCCAGGTTCTTCACTTTTACAATCAGAACCAAATAGGTTCAAGGTGAATAGTCTCGGGTAGTTAGCTCCATAAGAGAAATCATGAATCGCGTGAGTTAGGTCCATCCCCATAACCTCCCATGTTGATTTGAAGAATTTTTGTCCAAACACATCTAGTCTTGGGACTTTTTTTCCTGGGATTGTCCACAAGGTATCTTTGATTTCAGATATAGAAGGGGTCATACATATGCTACTATTGTCACTGTCATTGACTCTTTGTTCGAAGAGATCTGATAGGTCGTATCCAGTTCCACTGGGATCATTCAAATTTAATAAACTTGTGAAATATTTGACGGCTTTCTCATGTACACTTTTTATGCAATTCAGGATCCTTCTATCTTGTAATACCATTTGATTTGTCATTCCTTTGTTCCTCTTGGCGTTGATGATGTCATGGAAGAATTTCAAATTCCTATTCCCTTCTTTGATCTACTTCTTTTTTATAATTTGTTTGAGTTAAGAGATTTCCATGTTTTCCCATTCAACCAATTCTGATTTTGTGGCCATGAGCTCTACATCCAATCTCTCTCCATAGTCCTCTTGTAGTTTCCTCTCTATTTGCTCCATTCGATTCTCTAGCTACTGAACTTTGACTTCTATTTTGCCAAAAGTCTTCTTGTTCCATTGTCTTATCTTAATTCTGATATGCTTCATCTTCCTTCCCAGATTTAGCATTTGGTCACCATAAGCATTTGATCATCTTGTTTATATCAACAAGTTATAGCCTAACTGCACATGCTTAGAGACATGAAAACGTGTGGGGCGGGCCAGTCCGCGATTTGCTAGTTGGACTTTCCAACCCAACAAGCATGCGTTTTATAAACATGCGTGCACCCTAAACCGTCCATTTAGAAAACATGCGTACCAGACACGACATGCATAAAAAACGTGTGTCATGTTGGGTCAGACCACGTTCCAACGAGACACATATTTGCATGTTTTTAATTAGAAATATTATAATATAAATGATGATTTATCCTATTGAATTTCATGACACACATACGTGTGGTGCGAGCCAGCCCACACCGCACGACATGGTTTGTGGGTTGGACTTTCCAACCCGACACGCGCATGTTTCGTAAAGCGGACAGATATCACACATATATTTTTTGCAAAAAAATTTTGCTCGTTCCACACACGTTTTCATGTGTGCGATTTAGGCGTGTTTGCACATTTTTTTTCGTGCCTATTGTGCCTAATCCATTTGCACGCGTACATTTTTCTGTCTCTACACATACTCACAACTATAAACTCGTGTTCCTCCTTCCAAAATACCAATAATTTACTATTCACCCCCTCATTAGCCGCATAAGAAGGAAATTGAAATACTTGCACTATCTGTCCCATTCTACTTGCAACCATAAAAAGTTCAGAAATAGCAAACAAACGCATATCAAATTTCTTTTTTATTTGGATTAATTATCATTTCGATTTCCTAATCTCTCTAATATTTCAAAAACCTATTTTATTCCACATATAAAATAAGACAATACTATTAAAAATCCAAAGGAGATATAATAAATAGGGAACTTACATAGGCTACTGAGTGTAGAGACACGCAAACGTACGCGTGCAAACATGTTAAGTACGGTACGCATAGAAAAATGTGCAAACATTCCTAAATCGCAAGCATAAGAATCTGCATGCGGTGGGCCATTTTTTTTTCGCAACAAACGTGCGTGTGATATCCATACATTTACAAAAAGGTGTGTTCGTGGTGCACCCATTACGGATATGGTGCAAACCGAGTGACAAACGTACGGCCCATTTTTTAAAAAAATGTTTGAAAAAAAATGCATCTCCAGTTAGTTATCATGCGACTCGACTCACTTCAACTTCAACCCTATCCAACACTATGCCGCACTCTCAAATTTCTCAATACCGTGTGCCATCTGTGTCGTCTCTCCCATCACCCATCATGTATCGTCTCTCTCGTTGTCCGTTGTATGTCATCTCGCCTGTCTTGTGTCGTCTCTCCCGTCGTCTCAAATTTCTCAAAACTCTCATATTTGGTTGGTCTTTTGCAGTTTTGTTTGCATTTACAGTATTATTTTGTTCAACTGGCATGATTGTTGTTTACGGTATTATTTTGTTTGCATTTCCAAGTAAATGATTTACAGTATTGTTTATAGGCATGATTGTTGTTTACACATTTGGTTGGTCTTTTGTTTGGATTTACTGAAGTCAGATCTCATCAAGGAGAGTACATTATACAAGAAATCACTATTGCTATTAAGGTCTTTGTATGAAACAGTTCAGCTTTTGCCTGCTTATAAGTCGTTTCGTAATCTGATTTCATCTGCTCAGTTTTGATTGTAACAACCAAATAATTTATAGTGCTAAGAAGTTAACTACATTTTCATTTATCTATGATGATTCTTCATTCTGATCATAACTATCTTCTAGTTGTGCGTATTAAGAAGATTACATGACTTGTCAAAGTTAGTGCTATTAATGAGCTATGCATTGCATACAAATACATCCATGTAGCAGGGGAGGTCTTCGCAGAATCGTAATGTTCTGTTGTATTTTCAATTGTGCATGGTGCTTGATTTTCAATATTCTGTTGTATTTTGCAGGTTTATCAAGATGGCATCGTGTCAAACAAGCAAAAGAAGCAGTCATACCATCGAGAATGAGAATGAGGAGGTAGGGATTGAACTTGATGATGAGGTTGAGAATGTGAGTGAGGAGCATGTCTCCCTTCTAAGAGCACAAGAAAGTACATCAATGTGTCCTCCTAAGAAAAAGGCAAAGAAACTAACTTCTCTAGTTAGGGAAACTTTTGAAAGAATTACAAAGATTATCAATGGCATTGAGGTGATCAAAGCAAAATATAGGCATTGTAGGAAAAAGTACAGCGGGGCAACAAGACGTTAAGGTACTAGGATGTTGTTTAGACATGCAAGCAGTTGTAAGGAGAAGTAAAAGATAATTGATACAATGAATCAGTCAACTCTACATTTTTGTAAGGATGGAAAGTTGACTCCCTTTCGTTAAGATCCAAAGAGGTGGTGAGATTCTTTGGTCCGTTTGATATCAAGAGAGGATTTTCCGATCAGTTTTGGAGAGGGTTGTTCGTATGAGATTCACATTCAAGAATATTTCAATCCCTCTTTCAAGACAATTAGTGCACGGACTATAAGACAAAAAATAAAAGAATATTTTGCGAAGCGTATTGTGTGCATTGATGTCCAACTTAGGTAAGATGGATTGTTGTATGGCGCAGATGTCAGACATATGGGATTCTTGCGCACACTTGGATTATTGTAGTGTTGTGGCCCATTACATCGACAATAGTTGGACACTTCAGAAGAGAATCATAGGTTTCAAACTAGTGCATAGGCACACTGGTTCAACTATTGCAAGAGTGTTCTTCTGGTAATTGCTTTAACTTGTTATATGTTTATTTATCGATTTTTTAAAGATTTTTTAATTGTTATATGTTTGTTTATCAGGTGCTATAGGATTATGAACTTCGAAAGAGGATTATATCTATCACTTTTGATAATGCCTCAGTGAATTCTAGACTACAATGATGGCATGCTTCTCCACCAAAGGTGTGCATGTCATGTCATTAACTTTATTGTCAAGTAAGGTTTAAAAGCCTTGAAACAGCATGTTGAGAAGGTTAAGAATGCGGTCTCGTTAGGATTGATTGTATCTTCACAATCGGCCTTTAGTATGGTTGGGGGGATAGTTAAGGAACGACAGTCGACAAGCCAACTTAAAACCTGAAGGCTGAAACAATGAAGATGCTGACATTGATCAAAGGTTGGATTTGCAAGATCAAATATTTAAAGCTCTTGGTCTGGACACGCCAAAAGATTATTTTGAAGATGACAGCAATGATGAAGACTCTCCTAGTTCTACTCATGTCTCCTGATATTCCTTTGGTATTGTGTTATGCTTAATGATTATAATTCCATTTTATATTAGTCATGGCTTAATATGACTGTATGTTGTTTATATGCAGGTGCTTTGGGATGTTTTCGATCATGGGTGTGTGATCATTTTGGATTTTGGTCATTTATTTTGGACTATTCGCCTTAGACTTTACATGTTATTGGGACTATTATTTGGACTGTTTAGTACAATTATTTTGACTGTTTTGTTTAGTTTAGTAATGATTGTATGTTTACTTTTATCATCGTGGATCTGTGATGTGATGGTGAAATTCAGTAGGTTTTATCATTTCTAACAAGTTTCATAAATTTTACAGAATTTTTTGTTTTACAAATTTCAGTTTCTCTTCTTTTTCTTTTTCTTTTTTTTTATTTTATCATTTTACAGTTTTTTTATTTGTCCATTTTTTTCATTTTTAAAGGTTTATTAGAAAACGTGCAAACGTGCATGCCTCATTTGCACGCCGGTTAGCCTGGCATACAGTTTGTGGCGCACAGACCTTTATAAAACGTGTGCATGCCGGGATGGAAACTCCAACCCGTAAAACATATTGTGTGCTGCGGGATGGCCCATGCACATATACCCATATGTAAGTGAGCGTGTCTTTTTAGGTACACCCTACTTTTACATTTCCCCCCTTTATGCATCTAGTGTTGACTATAATCCAACTTGTATGCTTTAACCTTCCTTGGTATGCAAGCCTCCTACTCCTCTTCTAGGTTCAAATCAGCTTTTAGATTTAGATAGACGATCAACCCATCAATGGCCACCATTTCAGGGGACTTGGCATCTAATTCCAAACGGGTGTCGGGTTAATATATTGTGCATTCAGGGACACTGGAGAGCTAATATACCCTTGTGTCTGATTTGATTCTGTCGCGACACCATGGAGCATTATGTCTAACCCGTTACCTTGTCAGTCATCTATTAGGCCCACGGTAAATTTTGGCTTCAGGTCGACCGATGTATTTTCCTGGGCTTTGTTGTTAACAACCGCCATAAAAAAGCCCACTGTAAGATCTGACTTTGAAATGTTGGTTGGGCTAGTCTGTACTTTCTCGTTGATAGCCGCATCACGGAGGACCATTGGATTTTCTCCCAGCTATTTCTCTTTTCCTCCAAGGTCATGCCCTCCGTATCTGATTTCTCGATAAATGTCCTCGTCGTCTCTGTCTACTCCTCTTCTTCTCCGCCTTGACTAGAATTAGTGATTGAAGGCATCTCCGCCTCATCTATCACCGCCGGCAACTTCGTCCCTTTTGATTTCTTATCAAATTGAATCTTCTATCGCTATAATTTCTCACTATCTCCATCATCGTCCTCCCATATCTAGAGGCACTAACCTTCACCTACATCTTCCCTATTTGTTGGCCTCTCTTCGGGATTCCAGAAATGCCCCTTGAGTTACTTTGAGGTATGTACAATTCCTCCTATTTGTGTCCTGAGAGATTCAATGGATCGATCCCTTTTCTCTGCATCACTACCCTTGTTGTGTGTGTCTATTGGCCCTACGATTTGCACATATTTTCCAGGGTGGAAAAGTTCTTTGAGCCCAAATTGGCCATCTTCCAGCCACATTTTTGTAGTTTTCCCAGAATTGAGACTACCCTTCTTACTGTTAAATTCTAGTAATTTGGCTGATATTAAATTCCTAGTATTCGACTTGAATTAATATTCCTTGTAAGAATTCTAATAGTATTAGAATTCATGCCTATAAATATGAAATCTCTTAACTGCTAGGGTTGAGAAGAGAAGCATAAAAATGAGAGAGACGAGGTGAGAAAAAAATAGAGAGATCTGAGACTTGGGATGTGGCTCTCTGTGTCTGCAGGACTTGAGAGATTTTCTTAGTATCTTCTAGTTATTCTCTGTTGTATCATGAGAACGTCTTGTTTTTTAGTGGATTAATTCTCCTCTTCTCCCATGGATATAGGATTTCAGGCCGAACCATGCAAATCTTGTGTTGTTGCCTTATTTTATTATTTTTGCTTTCACGAAGTTTGAAATATTCCCCTACAAGTGGTATCAGAGCCAAGTTGTGAGATTTGGGTTGTGTTTCAAGATCTGCAGTGAAATTGAGATCTTGATGATTTCGGATGAGATATTTGTGAAGTTTTGGGCACAAGATTTGTTGAAGAAAAAATGGGAAGATTTTTGAGCAAATCTCCCATGTTGATCAGTGTCGCCGCTACTTTGACCTCCGATTTTTTAAGAGTGAGGACTCCGATCGTAATGATATTGATGTTGTTTGAAAGCCCATTGAGAGAGGAACAAAATTCCTGTGGTTTCATGGTCATGTGTTTTTGGGAAGAGTCCCAATTTCATCGAATTTGATGAAAGTCACTGTTATCCGCGAAGGAACGTGCGGTCAAATTTGACCAACGATTGCTGGAGTTCTACAGCTCCGATTGCGATGATTTTGGTGCTGTTGGAAAGCCGATGGAACGATGAAGAGAATCCATAAGGAATGGTAATCAAATGTTCAGTGTGCGAGGCAAATTATGCACAAAAACATGCGCGGGTTTTGGGGTTTTGTTGAACATATTTTTTGGACTATTCAATTGGCTGAATATTTTGAAGCAGTTTGTGTGTAATTTGTGTGTTCTAGTATGTTTTGATACCCCTGTTTACTTCAAGATGTAATTGAAATATCTGAGAGAACACTGTTAGCTGCTTGGTTTATATCAAGTTTGCGAGTGACTGAATCAAGATGAAGACAATCTTGACATTTTGGTTAACAGATCTGAATCTTGAGGCACTGGAAAATTGAAGCTAGACAAGAAGCCAGTTAAAGCTTGAGATAAAAGTTCAAGCAACTTGAAACCATGGTGGTTGATAAGTCGTGAAGACTTGGAAGCTTTGGAGTTAGGGAAAGCTCGTGGAAGCTGGTGTACTATGGTAGCTTAAGAACTTATGGTAGCTTGTTAGTGGTGACTTGGAGTGTCGGCTAGTGTTCCAAGATCGATGATTCACTCTGGTTGCAAAAGTGAAAGTGGTGTGGATGAATGGAAGAAGAGATGTTCTCTTGGTGAGAAGTGTTCGTCTGTGTTGGAGATCATGATCGTGTTTTGACCAAACACAAAGAGTTTTTGTATGGTCAGAGAAGTGTGAGTACTTCTACTGATGTGAAACCTGTTGGTCCCATGGGTATGACGATGATGTCCTCTTCTGTTTGGCAAGTTCAAAATGAGTTTGTCTAGTACACACCGTGGAGCTACCTCTGAGGGGGTGCTCGGAGAAGAAATCAAGTTTTTCGTGATACGAGAGAATTCAATCCATAGTGGTGATTGTTAGGAATTTGCCTAATATTAAATTCCTAGTATTTGACTTGAATTAATATTCCTTATAAGAATTCTAATAGTATTAGAATTCATGTCTATAAATATGAGATCTCTTAACTGTTGGGGTTGAGAAGAGAGGCAAAAAAATGAGAGAGACTGGGTGAGAAAACAAATAGAGAGATGTGAGACATGGGATGTGACTCTTTGTGTTTGCGGGACTTGAGAGATTTTCTCAGTATCTTCTAATTATTCTTTGTGTCTCTGTTGTATCATGAGAACATGTTGTTTCTTAGTGGATTGATTCTCCTCTTCTCCTATGGATGTAGGCTTTCAGGTCGAACAATGTAAATCTTGTGTTGTTGCCTTATTTTATTATTTCCGCTTTCACAAAGTCTGGAATATTCCCCAACACTTACCCATCCCTAATATGGTTCCCAATTCCTCATGCAATCTTATTTGTGTGATGTTTAAGGAAAACAGCTACATCCCGAGCAGTTCGTTCTTTTTTGAGCATTCAGCCTTATCGGTCCGTCTGCACTTTCCCCTCACCCACAACCATCCTCGGCAGTACGACCTTGGTCGCCTGGAAACTCGTACCATATTTTTATGTTTCAGTTTTCTTTTTCCAAACTTGTTTAGTAATTCCAGTTCCGCATAGTTGTGATTCGAAGTGTCCCTATTTCGCACATTTACTGTAACACAAAATTTCTTCTCATAGATCACCTCCTACTAAACTGTCTTACCGCCGCTTATGTTCATCGGGAAGCTCTCCACTGGTCCCTTAGTTAAGTCTACTTCAATGCAAATCCGTGCCCCTACAACCCTTATCCATTGAATTGTGGCATTATCCGTGCCCATATACCAACCAAACTTACTAGCCACAATTTTCAGCATGTCCTTCATTTATATATAAATGGGGAAATTTGGGATAAACATCCACGCGAGCCTAGGTGGGATTCTTTTGACTGGTTAAATTCCTTAGTGTATTTGGACATCTTGAAAGATTGTCCAAGAATCACCTGCCCCTCTCGAATCCATCCATGAGTGATACGATCTTCAATAGGAATTCTGATCTTGTTATCAGCTTATACAGAGTATTCTAACTCACATGAAGATTTGGATTCGAGGACGAATCCTTCTCAGGAGGGAGGGGATGATGTGATTGTTGGGGGTCCGAGACG
>JAOWBN010220406.1:0-13246 GCA_028565015.1 Pinguicula moranensis | reverse complement strand
GTGGTACATGCTCCCAGGTCCCATTGGTTTGTCAAGGCCTCCAACTCTTATATCATGGTAGCTTTCCACCTTTGGTCCTCCATCGCAGCCTGCCAACACTTAGGCATAAAAACACTATCCAAATATGCAATAAATTCCCCATGGTTAGGTGATATATGAGAGTAATAAATATGTTGGGAAATATCATGAGGGAAACCATATAGATCCATTGGAACCCCCACATTGACACAGGTAATCCACCTTAGCGGCTGGGGATAGAGAGTGGGAGATGAAGAAAAAGAAATAATGTCACTTGGGGTAGCTAGATGATATGTGGTGGGCAATGGCACAAGTGTCTTCGAAGTCGAGGTCGGCAAGGTACCAGAATATGGGATAATCGAACGTGGATCATAGTCGACTCACCTCCTCATGTATCTATGATGCAACTCCAGAGTCTCTCTATTACTCACCTCCCGACTCTACACCTGTGTCCCGTGGGGAAGAAGGATACAAGATCTCTTCAATAGTCACTGTCTGTGACTTATCTTCGATGACATTCCTCTCCCCCGCTCGTCCTACACCTCCAATGGTCATGGTACTCTCCTCTTCTCGTCGTACACCTACCAGCGAGTTCTCAAAAGGGGAGTATGTCTCTCATAGGAAATATGGCTCCTGCTCACGGAAGGTAATATCTCTATTCACAAATGATCGTTTTTCAACTGAACTCCAATAGACATATCCCTTCTGTGTAATTGAGTATCCCACAAACACATACTTGATGGCTCTCAGATCCAATTTTCCAACACCAAACCAGTTATTCTGCACAAAACACATACACCCAAATGGTTTTAGCTTTATTCAATCCGCTCTAGTATCTGTCAATATCTCATGTGGTGAATACCAATCCAGACTCCATGAGGAGAGTCAATTTATCAGAAAAATAGCGATCATAACTGCTCGACTACACAAGTACTTTGGAACATTCATCTCAAACATCAGACTCCTCGCAATTTGTAGGAGATGATGATTCTTTCTCTCTGCAACTCGATTTTGTCTAGTGTATAAGGACAAGTGGTCTGGTGTAAAATTCCCTGTGTGGACAAGTATTATGCAAATACCTTGTTTATGTACTCAGTAACATTATCGGATCTCAGAACCTTCATTATTGCTCCAAATTGTATCTTAAATTCCCTGTGAAAATCCTTAAAACATGCTAAGCCTTCACTCATTGTTTTTATAAAATATAACCACGTCACACAAGAATGACAATCAATAAATGTCTCAAAATAATAAAATTCATTAAAAGTTGAAGTCAGGCAAGGCCCCCAAACATCATAATGTACCACACCAAAAACACGAGAACTCCTACGACTAGAGCTAACATATGAGCTTCTGGTATGCTTGCCCAACTCGCAAGCATCACAAACTAGTGTGTCCTTATTAATCTACGCAAATAAACTGGAATACAACCGACTCATAAGGAAAAATGAGGGATAACCTAGTCGTCTATGAAACAACATCAGTTGGAACACCACTAGAGGTGGATAACGGTAATAGCGATAGCGGAATAGCCTCATCCGTTGCCATTACCGCTAAGCTAACAGATGGAGGTTTCGGTTCCGTTACCGTTACCGTTACCGCTATTTGCTATTTCGTTACAGCTATTCTGCTACCTTAGCGGTAACGGTAGCGGAATTCCGCTAATTCCGCCAACTTTCCCATCAACAAATGCATTATGCATTTTTTGATATTTCCAGCAATGCAAAATGCCCATAAATTAAGTCTTTCACGTTATTGGCTATTGCTGGCATTTAATATAAATATATAATCATTTAAATATTCTATACATGAGAAAGAAATAGGGTGATACAATATATTTCAAAATGATTCAAGATAATTCGGAGGCAGCAGTAGCAAGTATTTGATTCTCCTTCCCACATATCACTTACAAACTCTAAACCATCAAAGGAGGCGATGGTAGGGGTCAATGAGTTAGATAACCATGCTTTCAACTGAGAATTAATAGCTTTCCAGTCATCACTCAGAGCAGTAGCTTTAGCTTACTCATTCCCTGTCAGATAGCCTCCTAGTTTTCTACCACCAAGGTAGTCTCAAGTAGACAGGACGAACTAAGATAAGAATACCGCCTCTCTAGTTTAAAGTCAACAATCGGTAGGTCAAGCTTGGCCTGAGTGGTAGATGGAACAATTGGCATAGACGAAAGACTCATCCCATGCATGATCCCCTGGATGAGCTACAATGTTGCAGGATCGAGTTTTTCCAATGCATCCAATCATTTCCCCATCACATGATCAACCTTTCCTGCCATCTCGCAACAAACACCCCATAGCAGTCAACACAATCACCATGCCTAATTGGAACATCCCAAGTTTAGGCAATCCACCTCAATCCACACACAAATACTCCAACTTATCCACTAAAATGCAAATATGCATTAAACGGCACAACATTAAGGAAACCTGATAGGATGGCTGGGATGGGGTATCGAAATAGGAGAATATATTTTTTCTCCTCCAGCGGCGCATGGTGGTGATGTGGTAGCGGGCTCAGGCGAGCGGATAGTCATGAAAAGCTCACGGTGAGGCGATTCTACCGTGGGTGGCTAGGGTTTCGGCCACGAAATGGGTTGGAGGCCCCATTTCTGGCCTGGGTTGGAGAGAATCCTAGATGGGCTTGCTCCAACAAGATTTTCTGGTGGCGTAAGTGGATGCAGACATGCGGCTGATGCGGTTTTGAAGAAATTAGGGTTTGGGTTCTCCTTTTTCTCTATTTTTGGCTCTGATACCGACTTGAAAATAGAAACTTGATTATCATAAAGGTTATTTGGTAAGTATATATACTTGGCCCAAAAGTGTCCCAAGTCCACAATAAGATAAATTAACCAACGTGTCACCATAATTTGATTCCAGTGCAGACATAGAGCAAAAAGCTAGCACGGTTATGAGATCTTGTGGCTAAAAAGTGGGAGTTATAAGGTTATGGTTGCACATACTTCATAGTTGTGGCCATAATTTTGTCAAAAAAGCTGAAATGACACCGTATTCAAGACCGTAGATCTTAAATTTCAATGGAGCAAAAAGAATTTAATCATGAGACAAAGTCTAGTTATAGATGAAAAAAAGAAGGACAAAGTCTAGTTCCAAAATGCAAAAGAATTTAATCATGAGACACAATGTAGGAAACATTAGTACGGTAATTCATGACTCACAGGTCATCATAGAGCTACCTTGTGTAAATTACTTCTATAAAAGAATTTGTTTTTTTAGAACAAATTCTCTTTATTTGGTGAGTAATTTGTTTTTTACATTGTGTAGTTTATAGGGAAAAAACTAGCTATGTAAGGAAAGGTTTAGATGATTAAAGAAAGGATCAATTTAGGTGATCCTTTCCTTGTACAAGTTTATCTACTTTCCTTATATACTCCTATGCTAACACTCCCCCTCAAATTAGATTGGAGGGACTTCGATTCCTAACTTGCACAACACAATGTCAAATGCCCGGTCGGGAACTACCATTGTCAGGATATCAGCAAGTTGATCCTCAGACCACGCGAATGAAAGGCTCACGAGTCCCCCCTTCCAAATTCTTTTTGATGAAATGTCGGTCCACTTCTACTTGATTAGTCCGATAATGTTGCACTGGATTCTCAAAAATATTATTGGTCACTCTATTGTCGCACTTTAGTTGGCACACGTCTATCACAGGGTGTCCAATTTTAGTTAGTAACTTCCTAGCCAAAGGATATCAGTTATTCCTCGAGCTATGCCTGGAACTTAGCTTCAGCACTTGAGAGGGCTACAACCTTTTGCTTCTTACTTCTCCAAGTCACGAGGTTCCCTCCAACTAGGGTGAAGTAACCGGCGGTGGATCTTTGCTCAACTGGGTTTCCTGCCCAGTCTGTATTAGTATATACCACGATTTCGAGGTGACTGTTATTCTTAAACTTGATTCCTCTTCTTGTTGTTCCTTTTAGGTACCGTACGATCCTCAAGGCTACTTCCATATGTTCTGTCTGCGGTGCGTGCATGAACTGACTGCCTACTCCCATAGCATAGGCGATATACGGGCGAGTATGTGCCAAGTAAATCAATTTTCCAACCAAATGTTGGTATCGTGTTCGATCGACCAACAATGCTCCCTAGACCATCTGCAGTTTTGGGTGTACGATGGCTGGCGTATAGACTGGCTTGCAGTCCATCATCCATATTTATGCTAAGAGATCCAGTACGTACTTCCTTTGTGAGATAAAGATTACCACCTTCGATCTTCGAACCTCAATTCTCAGAAAATACTTTAGTTCTCCCAAGTCTTTTATCTCAAATTCTTTATACAAATTTTCTTGGAGCTCTATGATCTCTGCTATATCACTTTCGGTAATTATCATATTGTCAACATAGATGATCAAGCAGGTTATTAGATTCACTTTTTTCTTCAGGAATAGAGTAGGTCAGAACTGCTTTGTTTGTACCCGTATCTCGTCAGTGCTACAATGAACCTGCCAAACCATGCTCTTGGTGATTGTTTCAGTTCATACAGTGCCTCCTTTAATCTGCAAACCTCATTTTCTTGGAACGTCTTTGAAAACCCTGGTGACACTTCTATATATACTCCCTCATTCGGGTCTCCATGAAGGAAGGCGCTCTTGATATCAAACTGATGAAGTGATCAGTCCAGGTTAGCTATTGTAGAAAACAATACTCGGATGGTATCAATTTTGGCAACTGGGAAAACGGTCTCGAAAAAGTGAATTCCATACGTCCATGTGTATCCTTTTGCTACCAGCCAAGCTTTATGCGTTCTGATCATTCCATTTGCTTTATGCTTCACTATAAACACCCATCTGCATCCAACCTCTAGTTTGACAACTGGTAGCTCGCATGTGTCCCATGTGCCATTCTTTGCCAGAGTACTCATTTTAGCCCACTCCTGTTTCTGTTGGGCCTCATGTTACCGTTCTTGGAATCCTTTTTGAGTACAAGGATACCGAGAATGAGTTGGCCACCTCAGACCGTCCTCCTTTGGCCATATTATTATCTGTTCATCCATGGTTCATACTCAGGTACATATCGTTTGGGTGGCACTCCTCGAGTACTCCGGTGGGGAAATACATATCGGTCATGTGTCTCACTAGTCCCTGTCTCTGAAGCTGTACTTTCAAGGTCAAAGTTAACTGTAATAGCAGAAGAATAGTCAGGAGTAGGCTACGGGTCAAGAATACTTACGTCAGGACTACCAGTCGAGGGAAAAATGTGATGGCGTGTACTGAATAGCTAATGTGGGGTCTGTGATATGTCTTTAAAGGCAAGCACATTGGTTGTTTCAGCTAGCTCTTGTGGAACAGTTTCAGACAGGACTGGACTAAGCAGCCAATTCAGTGGGTCTATTATGTTCTCCCCCTGACTGCTGGATTGGGTCTTACAGTAATATTCTGTTTAAAGGAAATCACAATCGTAATAGAATTGAAACAACGATACCCTTTTTGTATATCACGTATCCCACAAAGACACTTAACTGTACAGGCCTCAAACTTCATTCTCTCTACCCGTGGGATATGGACAAACATGAAGTTGCCAAAGATCTGAGGTTGTAAGACTAGGGCCTGGGGAATCTGGGTGTGATTGGATTTCAAGATTTTTGTGGGTATGCGATTTATGAGGTATGTCGCAGTGGTGACAGCCTCAGGCCATAATGACATTAGAACCCTAGACTCTATCATCATGGCTCGTGTAATTTCTAGGATGATACAATTTTTTCTTTCAAACACCTCATTTTGTTATGGAGTATGAGAGCAAGTGATTTGATGCATGAGGCCTTTTTCCTGAAAAACTATTCCAATTAAAACTCAGATTTATTTTTCAGGAAGTAAACCCAGGTCATATGAGAGCAATCATCAATGAATAATAGGAAATATTTGAAACCACAAGTACCAGAATTGGGACTGGACCCCACACATCAAAGTGAACTAGTGAAAAAATAGTAGAGGTTCGAGTGTTATTCGGAAAGAAAGACTATCTATGGCTCTTTGCTAAGCAACAAGTTTCACAAGAAAAGTTACCCTGTCATTTAAAGAACTACAGAAATAATAGTTTGAGATAACCAAGAGATGGAGGTCCCAAGACAAACTTGTCGATCAACCGTTCAATGAGCTAGCATCGTGATTCCCTGTCGACCTACCTCATCAACATAGTACAAACTCCCATGCTCAGTGCCACCATACCCAATAATCTCACTCATTCGAATATCCTAGAGGAGATGAAAAGTAGGATACACTAGCACCATACAATTAAGTTCCTTGGAAACATGACTGATAGAGAGTAGTTTGCAGGATAATGAAGGAACATATAGTGGATGATATTTAAATAGTTCTAGCTCCTTGAACTGATGGCATGCCCCCATTAGCTGTCTAATCACATGTTTTCCTAGGGGGGCAATGACATAATCAGATCTGAGCGATCATTTGTCATGGTATCAGTCGTCCCACAATCAAATATCCATTCGGTGTGTTTCTTGTGACCCAAGACGTATAGAGCATGTTGTTGATTCACAAGGCTGATCGAGAGAGGGTGAAGGTTCCAAATCAAAACACCTGGGCCCAAAATATTTAAGGTTTGAAATGTATGGAGTGAGGGGTAATTGTTTTGGATTTTAGGGTTGTTTTGGATATTTTTGAGAGCTCTGGGGGCATTAGGAGAGTCCTAGGGGCATATGATGTATTTGTTATAGATTTTGGGGGGCATTTGGTGGTTTGGGAGAGTTATGAGGGTGTATAAGATGTTCTTGGATTTTTTTTCGGGGAATATTGGTAATTTTCAGAAAGTTTGGAGTTGTTTTGATAATTTTGGGTTGTTCCGAGGGCGTAACAGGGATTTGTAGAGAGGCTATGGATGTATATCTCATTTTTCAAACTTTGGGGGCATACTATAGATTTCTGAGTAGCTAGGGGAAAAATTGGGGAGTTAAGGGCAAGGGTTTGCCTATCACCATAGTACCTTGGTCGCTTTCTCCCTGTCCATTCTTACCGCGACAGAGATCGCTCTGAATCCTGTCACGCCTGGGTTCCAATCGAAGTTGTTGCTGCCAATGGCCTCTATGCTGCCCACAGCAGTGGCGACCGACCTTCCCTTCACTCCTCTCTTCTTGATGTTCAGCCACCACTCAGGGTAGCCGATTCGTCGGAAGTACCCCTCAGTCACATGTCCCAATTTTCCACAATTGAGGCACTTGAGCTTTGTTTTGTTGACATCACCACCGCCGTATGACGATTTTGTTGGTGCCTTCACCGGATCTGACCGCAAGTGGGTGGCGAATCCACTTCCGAGTCTCGAGGACGGCTTTTCCTCACCATGTTTAGCCTAATTCAATATTTCATGGTAACCTGCCACTCGGCGGACTACTGCATATGTTGTCTCGACAGAAGGAAGCATGATTTCTTTGAGGAGGTCCTGCTTGACTGCATCAAAAACTTCGTTTAACCCAGCCAAGAATTGGACGAGTCTGGTTTCTTGTAGGAGACGCGCAAATGTGTTAATATCCAGCGTGAAGGGCATGGGATTAGGCTATCGTCGATCATTCTAGCGCCAAATGTTTTGGAGATTGTTGTACAGGTGCTCAAGGGTGCCCTGCCCTTACTGTTGTTGGTTCGCCTTGACTGTAAGGTCGTAAATTTATAAGGCGTCAATGTCGTTGTTGTATGTGGTAGTGAGGCCATTCCATAAATCCACTATAGTCAGGTATTCCATAATTGGTCACCATATTCGCTTCTATGGACTAGAGGATCGACGAGCAAATGTTGAGGTCAGTTTGTTCCCACTTCGGGAACGTAGGGTCATTTGTGCGTGAAGATGAGGGAATGCCAATGATGTGGCTGAGGTAGCCCCTTCCTCTGTAGGTGTGCTTATTCGGTATTACCAATCGATATTCAGTAATACCGTACCGAACCAAAAAAATTTGGTATTCGGAAAATCACATCGATTCCAAACCGAAATATCAAAGTATTGAAAAAATTTGGTATTTCGGTATTCGGTTCGGTATTTGGTACCGAATTATTATTTTTATTTTTTATTTTTTTTTGAATTTGGCCTATTTTACCAAATATCGATCGATATTACCGAATAATACTGAATATCGAATAAGCACTAAACAGTAAAACCAATACTGTACCGATTAAGAATCAGTATCACATTCGCATACTGATACCGTTACCGAAATACTGAATAACCGAATTTAATCGGTTATTCGGTACGGTAATTGAATACCGATCTCGGTATTTTGAGCACCCTACTCCTTTGATAGGCAGTCGCATTAAAAGTGACCACATGGAGTAATTGTGATCTTTTAATTCATGCTGATGGCCATTGTTTGGTTCTTGTCTGATGAATTCATCTGTTTAAGCAGGTTTGTGATATGTGCGGACAGATCGTTTGAGGTCTGATTTCCCCCTTGAGTCGCCGAAGGTAATGTTTGCCTCTGTGGTGGCCAGGGTGGTTTGATCACAGAAGTCATCGTCTGCCATAGTTTTGCAGCCATGTTGACCGGCTAGGTAGATGATGAGCCAACGATCGGAACCCAAGGGCCGATAACTGCTCTGATACCATGTTTTTTTAGAACAAATTCTCTTTATTTGTTGAGTAATTTGTGTTTTACATTGTGTAGTTTATAGGGAGAAATCTAGCTAGGTAAGGAAAATTTTGGGTGATTATGGAAATGATCAATTTAGGTGATCCTTTCCTTGTACAAGTTTGTCTAAATCTTCCCTTGTATACTTCTATGCTAACAAAATATGCCACCAATCTTGATATAAGATAGTTCTATGCTTGAATTGCTTTTGTCATATGAAATCACGTGGGACAGACTGAGTCATTAAATAGGAAAAAAAATCTAAATAAATTTATGAATTTGAGTATTTACTTATCCAAATTTTACTCAAACAATAGATGGCGGTGATTTCTCTGACGACTTCCACTTTCCTAGACAATAACTAAGCATTTCAACCAAAAACATGCATTTCAATACGCAATTTGTAATGATGCTTTGAATTTTGTAATGATGTTTAATGATACTTTAGCTAATAAGAAATTTTTTATATAGATATTTACCGTACCGAAAACTGAAAAACACTAAAGAAAAATTACAAAAAATTTAATAAATAAATAAATAAATTGAAATAACGGTAAAATACCGTTACCATGATTTTTCGGTATTATGGTATGGTAATAGTAACGATAATGCAATATTGTAAAAAAATGGTATGCGTTCACTGTTTTTCCAACCCTAAGCGTATGTGACAATTACTAAGATGAACAAGATAGGAATCATCAAGAAGGCAATTCACTATCCCAAGATGTCGCGAATTCATACCATCAAATACTTTTTTATAAAGTCATAAAACAAATTTCAAAAAATTTAATCATCCGGGTAAGTGCCTATTCCAGATCAGACTGTAGTGATAATGATACATCCCAAGATTTCAAGGATTTATCACCCACAAATCATGGTAAATATTTTACTAAATTATAGGTCAAACCTACCTTGTATATTCCTTGTACACATACTTGTATCTATAAAATCAATACAACATCATGTGGTTGAGATCATCAAAGATCTCACCCCTTTTTGCAACATCTTCTTTCAATGGTTTTACAGAGTTTTCATAGTATCAGAGCCCTTGTCTCAAGCCTAGTTTTCGATCCAACAATCATTGTGTTTGGTCATTAGTTTCTTCTCAATTTCATATTCTGTTGCTACATTTCGATTCTTCATAAGTTATCCCATTGATAATTGTTGAATTACTCTTGGCGTGACAAGCACTTAATCCCAATATTTTGCTGAGAAAATTTCTTATGTTTCATCCATGTGCAATACTTACTCTTTTAAAGACTGGAAATAGCTTCTTCTCAATTCACTGCCCTAAGTCTCCCTCCGGTTATCATCACGAAATGTGATGGACTCTACTATCTTGTGTGGTCATCGCAAATATGTCTGATATTGCAAAGCAACAATCTGATGTAGATTGTCAATGGATAGGAGAAAACTCCTGGAGAATACTTACCTGGAGAAGCAGCTGTGGATGGCACTGGGACAGATGCAATCGCCGTAGGTGCAGCAAAACCAAATCCTGATTATGTTTGTTGGTACAAAAGGGAACAATACCGCCTCAGCTGGATTAATTCCACACTGACAGACAAGATTCTATATCAAGTTTTTCATTTCACAAAATTTGGGAACACCCACTGAACAAATTTGGAGGAAAGCCAAAGACAAATGTCTTTGATCTCAAACGTAGGCTTCAAACTCTATCTTAGAACACCAAATCTTGCTCGGATTACATCGAATCCGCCAAGAAAATTGTTGCCAAACTTCGTGCGATAGGAGCAGAGATTCCTGATGATGACCTCATCTCATATGTTGCAGGTGGTCTCAATTCTCACTTTGATCTTTTTGTTGCTAATATCAATCTTTTGCGAAATGAGCACAAAATGGAGTTTGAAAGATTTGAAAAGGCATTTAGATCCTATTCCAGCAAGATACGATTGGAGCTCTTGAACCGACGACTTTCTATGGATAGAATCCTTCCAATCGCTCTAGATAACAAAATTCTCCTCATTTGCATTCTGGTGGCTCTCATTCGCAGAACAACAGCAGCGACCCAACCAATTTTCTTAATCCAGGCGGTCGTGGGCCACACCAATCTTGTGGACATGGGTCTCTTCCTGGCGGACCCCCAACTGGGCAAAACAAAATCGAGTGGGCCATGGGAGAGGTAGGCAACCCACTGAATTTTTTGGGTCTTCTCTGCTGGCTTGGATAAATCCAGTTCCTTGAGATCCATCTACTGAATTAAGTCTGGTAAATGACCCTGTGCGATGCCAAATTTGTAATCGTCCATTTCATACTGCTTTGGACTGCTATCAAAGAATGAGTTTTTCTTATCATGGACGACATCCTCCATCTCAACTTGTTGCTATGGCCGCTCAGACGAATTTGGACATTGATGACACTGTGTGGTTTGTTGACAGTGGTGCGAATCAACATATTGCTAATGACTTTGCTCCTCTTTTGCAGCAGCAACCCTATTCTGGGACAGATTCTGTAGCCATCGGTAATGGTACAGGTTTACATATTTTGAACATTGGATCCCTATCAGTACATTCCTCTACCTGTACCCTTAAATTATCATGTGTGCTCCATTGTCCCAATGTCGCTGCTAATTTCCTTTCTACTTACCAGTTTTGCATAGACAATCATTGTTATTTTATTCACATGATTTTGGTTATTTTATCAAAGACAACAAGGTGGGCAGATGTTGCTGAAGGGACCCAGTGATGGCGGTATGTACCTAATCAAGCTTGGAACCAGTTTTCAGACAATGAAACGTGTTTTGGTTGCTCATGTTGATACACAACCCACCTTTTCTATTTGGCATACACATTTAGGACATGCCTCACCCATTAAAGTTTGTCATCATCTTAGTCAGTCTGTAATAAAATGTTCTGGTAGTTCTATTGAGTTTGTATGTGAGTCTTGTTAACTTGGAAAGAGTAAGCAACTTCCATTTGAGTCGTCAAGTTGTGTCACTAATTTTCCTTTGGAATTAATTCACTCTGATGTATGGTCAACTTCTGTTTATTCAAATAAAGGCTTTCGTTATTATGTCATATTTATTGATGATTTTACTAGGTTCACATGGTTATATCCTCTTAAGGCCAAATCTGATGTGTTTGAAACTTTTATTACATTTTAGGCCCTGGTAGAAAATCAATTTTTGAGAAAATTAAATTATTTCAAATAGATGGGAGGTGAATTTTGCTATGATCAATTTAAAACATTTTTCAAGAAAACTGGGATTTTTCACCGAATTTCATGTTCTCATACTCCTCAAAATAATGGCCTTGCAGAGCGCAAGCAACGCATTGAAATGGGGTTGACCTTATTGGCTCAATCTCATCTATCTTCAATGTTCTAGTTGAAGCTTGCTCCACTACCATTTTTCGTCATTAATCATCTTTCCACTTTTGTGCTAAATCATATTAGTCCATTTGGAAAATTGTTTGGAACCAAACCTGACTATGAGAAATTTCGATGTTTTGGGTGTGCTTGTTATCAACTTCTCCGCCCCTTTAGGAGCTCAAAGTGCATTTTCATTGGGTATAGTTCTCAACAATTCGGTTACAAGTGCTATAATCCTGTGTCTAAAACCACATATCTATCTCGGCATATTATCTTTAATGAAACTGTGTTCCCTGCTGGCTTGGAACATGCTGCTCAGACTTCACCCTTCTCGGTGGCTGCCCCTGATTTAGATACTAGCTCTCCATTTTTAGGTACTTTCACCACTGCATATCTTGGCCCCTCTTTTGTCACAGGTCCTTCAGAGCACACGCCCCTGCATCTTTCTGATTCGATACCTACCTCACTTGTACTGGATTCACCATCGATGTATGTACCTTCTGTTGCACCACATGTATCATCCTCTAGTGATCTAGTCCCGACTCATCATCCTGACCCAACCTCTTCTGAGGAGCTAGGGCTATTTCCATGTGTCACCACTCGACCCAAACCCAATGTCTCTGTAGCTCTTCCATCTACCACCATGGTCACACGATCCCAAACAGGTTCTAGTCGTCCTAAACAATTTCCAGATTATAACACTTACGATACTACTTGGCATCCCCTTCATACACTTGTCAGTGTTTAGATTTCTCGTAAACCTACCACTTACTTACAGGATGCATCTTTCCCAGAATGGCAAACTAGTATGAAACAGGAGTTTGATGCATTAGTAGATAATCATACACGGTTGCTCTGCCCATGTCCACCTGAGCATCATGTGATTCGATGCAAATGGGTATATAAGATTAAAGAAATTTGATGGTTCTAATAATCGACACAAGGCTCGGTTGGTAGCTCGTGGCTTTGGACAAGAGTATGGACTTGACTTTATAGAAATGTTCAGCCCTGTGGTAAAAATGCCTACGCTTCGCCTTTTTCTTACTATTGCAGTTCATTTTGACCTGTAGATTAAACAACTTGATGTGTCAAATACTTTCCTTAATGGTGATCTTGATGAGATTGTTTACATGGAACACTTGTGAGATCTCTGAGAGCTACACTACGTGTCATTATGCAAAATACGTGCGGAATCATAAACATAAGTGTGTGTTAAGCATGCATAACAAAACTTTCAGAGATCTTTTGACCATGGATCTTTGCTAATTTACACAACTTAGAGTTCAAGGGAGTTCAAAAA
>JAOWBN010220395.1:0-12440 GCA_028565015.1 Pinguicula moranensis | reverse complement strand
TTTATTTAAAGAGAATTTGCGTGTTTCAAAGAATTTTGCTAAGTGGGCATATGGGTCCTATGTTTTTTTGTGAACTTCTCCGTCTTAGGCCCGTGAGTTAATCAGTATTCCTACTCGACCCTTAAACCCTTTTTATCACCCTAGATTTTTGTCATGCCAAGGCGGTGAGCGATAGAGATGGACTTTATTATTAAGCCCACGAGTGTGCACTTTACATGATTTGTACAATGAATTTTTGAGATCACTAATGCATACATTCTGACAGTATTAATTTACATAGGTGATGCTCCTTTATTTTCTTTTCTTTCGGAGTAGCATTTTGAGCTTTGAGTGTCTATATATATTTGCCTAGCTATTCCTGAAATATAGAAAAAAGATTTGTGCTTTTGCTTTTTCCTATGCATAACTTCTCCCAAACTTGTTTGGGCTCAAAGGGGTTATTTTTAGTCGAAGAATCCCTCAGAGTTCCTATCCAACACAAGATTTCATTCAGATTGTTTCACTTCTACCTAGTCCCACAATGTGCCACTTACTAATTCCTATTTACCATGCAATCCTTCTTCAAACTAATGACATAATGTATAAGATGTACTATTCTCGAGTAAGCATGATGCACAGTAACACCTAACCACACCGGGAAGAAAAATGACTGAACGAACTAAAACAAATCACACCATAATTCAAAACAGACAGTCCAAACCAAATTAAACCAAAGTCCAAGCAATGAAACGAAATAGTTCAAAACATGATAAAAAGTAGTTTAACCAAATGGATCAAAATGTAGAAAAGTTTAAATAATTTACCCCTCCCCAAACTTAAATCCGACATTGCCCTCAGTGGAGAGAAAAGATAATGCAATAAAACATTACTCCCTTGGGGCTTCCAGTAGATCTTCAGTCAGATCCAGACAAATTGACTTCAGAAGCTGGGGACCTCTTCTTCGTCTTCAACAACAGGGGGTTGTGGTGCTTTTTTTTGCAGTGATGGGGGCAGTGGGCTGACAGGGAATCGGATCACTTGTGTCGCCGCCATCAGTACAATATTGGTGTGGATGGTAGCAAAGCAGCTATACACGTGATCCATGACTACTCTCCAGTGGTTCTCTATGGAGGCATGCGCTACTTTTGGGGCTGCACTTGGGGCCTGCAAGTTAGTAATACGAGGTACTGGCTGGTGAGGGAGTTTTACCTTTCCTCTTTGAACTGGCTGGTGTAGGACAAACTAGTGTAGGACGGACTGATGTGGGACGGCTAGAGGGATCAAGGATGTATTCAGATTGGCTTCGGATCCTCTCTGAGTAGCACCTAGTTTGGACAACAAACTTGCCTCAACATATGAAGCAATTTGTGTCAACTTCTCTTCAGGTGGCACAGGTACACTTGCCTTCAGGTATAATACCGTGATCAGAATGGAAAGTGATGAAAACTACATTTTTCCGAGGTTGTGAGGTGCTTCGTAATGTCCTTGTAAATAATCTTCCCCACATCAATCGTAATCATAATCTCCATGGCATAGATCAGCAACACTCTTTTGAGCTTGACGTCCGCAGTGTGAGTTGTGGGCATCATTTTCGTGCAAATGAACATGTGCCATAAAACTGTGTTTGAGTGGTAGTCGGCCTTCATGACAACCAGTTCAACGGATATTGGCCCTGTAGACTGCTTCCATTTCATGAACGAGGAACATAAAAATCGATTTACCTCCTTCAGATCTGGACCTGTCTCGATGAATTGGGAATACTCGTCCTCATCCAGATTTCGCAGACGTATATGATGTAAAGTTTTGCTCGCGGAATGTAAACGTAGAGTCAGGAACTTATTCTTGCATATAAAGATACACGAAATAACAGAATAAACAAACTGACCAAAAATAAAATAGATAGATTCAGAATAATTTGATAGGAAGAAATGGAGATGGAAAAAGCGTATTTTGCTGTAGAAATCCAATCAAACATTCAACATCAATCCCCAGTCAACTACTATGCTAAAAATGAATGAAAACCAGAGGTTCAATCAAACGCCTGACTAGGATCTATTCTATGATAAATACGGTATCACAAAATCTACCATGAACTCAAAGATGCATGCAACTTAGTTCTCTTCAGAATAGGAAATCCATAAATAAAGGGATTTCTCTCAAAGTTTATAATAAAATTAATGTCAAAAAATTGTATTGAAAATGGCAAAATTTGCCTTTAAATAGGCTACAATTTTAATGGGTCTAGAATTCTAATCCCTAGTCACTAGGTGAAATTTCAGTTCGATCATAACATGTTCAAACATCCGATCGCCAATAAAACCAAGACTGCGCTATGCTGCGAATAGAAGATCATGAACAAATAAAAATAGTTTGTTCCGAAATTCATATCGCACGATCGGACCGTTAAACTCCAATCTCCTTTGAATAAGAAGATATCCAATGATTCCTCTGACTCTACTTATATTTTTAGACCAATCCGACAACATTTGTGCATTTGATTAAAAGAAACCATAGAACTGCGCTTTGCTGTAATTCACATTGCAGGGTCCAATTACTTTAAATCATACAAGAATCCAAATTTGTCTCAGGTCTCCAACAATCACATCAACCCCTCCTCTTTGGAAGGATTCGTCCTCCAATTAAAATCTTCATGCGAATTAGAATACTCTACATAAGCTGGTAACAAGATCGAAATTCCTATCAAATATCATATTATTCCCCATTTCTTGGAAAAAAAATTGCCATCGAATGTTTTCCTTGCGATTGACCTTCTCCAATATATCATCATGTTCGTGAGTTGCATCGTTATTTTTGCCATTGCTATTGTTTGCATCATAAAAAATCAAACAAACACTATAAAAAAAATAGATTTAGTAAGAGCTCACTTCTCCATGTGTAACCCCAAAAAATTATTCTTCCCAATTTCTCTCTCAGGAAAAAGGTATAAAATATAGTGACAGGACGGGTTCACTACTTTTTGTCACTATCTTTGTTCTTCGAATTCCCATTCAAGTGAAATGAGAACTAAGATGCGAAGAGCTACTAATGGATGAAAATCAGACAATAAACACCGTTAGCAAGGCACTATAGGTGAATACCAAAGCAAATAGCTCAATATAAATCAAGAAGGATTTCAATGAAAATACCCCAAAAAATTATGAAAAACACCCAGTAAAAACAAAATTTCCTTTGTAGGATGAAAGATAATGTATTTTTGATCCACATAATTTATTTCACAGTTTTTTTAATAAAATTATATTTTTTTTTAAAAAAAAATCCTATGTCAAGCTGGACCCTACAAGGACTCGAAAAGTAACATCAAAATTGAAAAACGAGACTCCTAAGTCCTTAAAGATGAATCCCGAAGATAGACTTCTAATAGGTTTTTGGAATGAAAGGGAGGACAATTTTCAAAATTCTAATTTGAAAAACAAGAAACGATTAGGATTCAAATATATAAAAGAATATCTAAACAAGAATAGTTCCAACCTGGCACCGATACCAAAATGATATGAAGTTTTGTTCGCGGAATGTAAACGTGGAGTTGAGAACTTATTTTTGCGTACAAAGATACATGAAATTGCATAATAAACAAACAGACTGAAAATAAAATAGATAGATTCCAAATAATTTGATGGGAAGAAATGAAGATGAAAGAAGTGTATTATGCCGTAAAACCCCAATCAAACATGGAACATCAACTCATAGGCAGACTACGCTAAAAATGAATGTAGACAAGAAATTCAATAAAACGCCTACTTAGGGATCTATTCTATGATAAATAGAAGTATCACAGAATCAACCTCTACATGAACCCAAAGATCAATGCAACTTAGTTCTCTTCAGAATAAGAATTCAATAAACAAAGAGATCTGTTTTAAAGTTAATAATAAAATTAACGCCAAAAATTTGTATTGAAAATGGCAAAATTTGTCTTTGAATAGACTACAATTTTAATGGTCCTATGATTCTAATCCTTTGACTTAATTTGAGCTTTATCTAATTTAAATCCTATTAAATTTTGACATTACCTAAGTAAGAAGCCCATTTTACCTTAATTTCTAAAAAGTAGAAAATTATCGAATTACATGAAAATTCAAAATTCACACAAACTAATGGACTAATTTAATTAAAAGACATAATAAGGAAAATGAACACCATCTTGGGAGCTTCCAGCAGGGGCCGTGGTCTACCACATTTGCAATATCTCATATGCTTGATTTAGATTCCACAAATCGCGTGCAAACTTCCAGTTTGAGAGTATATGTTCCGACAATAATAATCCATCATCAAACCTTTATAATTTGATCTCCTTTTGTCAGCATATGTATTGAGAAGTTGTATATCACTGGGTAAAATTTCAGTTCGATCAAATTACGTTCAAATCTCCGATTGCCAATAAAACCAAGACTGTGTAATGCTGCGAATAGCGGATCATGAACGAATAAAAGCAATTTGTTCCAAAATTTATATCGCACGATTAGACCGTACAAATCCGATCTCCTTTGAATAAGAAGACACCCAATGAGTCCTCGGACTCCAGTTATATTTTAAGACCGATCCGATCACATTTGTGTATCTTATTGAAAGAAACTCCAAAATTGCGCTTTATTGTAATTCGCATTGCAGGGTGCAATTATTTTAAACCATGCAAGAATCTGAATTTGTCTTGGGCCTCCAACAATCACATCAGAATACCTCATTTATTTCTTCGAAGCTAAAGTGGATCAGAATACCTCATTTCTTTTTTCGAAGCTAAAGTGGACCAGATATCCCTGAACCCATAATTTCCCTCATTCAACCATGACCAGATTTGCATAGAACTCACGCACTAGATTTACAAAATACTCTCCTGAGCTACTTAGAAATTTTGTCCACCCTTTATCACTCACTACAAAGCGAAGACTAGCTAAGACTCTTGTAGACATCCCACGTTCCTTAATGTTATCTAACACTCCTATAGTAGAATCATAAAATTCTAGGGCTTTCACCATCATAAATTTACATTGAGGTTCAGATTTCATTACTCGTGTCTTTCTAGGAGCCATTCTACCTTAGCAACTCAGACTATGATCTCCCAATTCATAATAAAAAGGTGTTCGAGATAGCTACAATTACCTCAAATGATGGTGCGCGATAGAAGTAACAATTAGTTACTGTAAACGCGGCTGGGAAGACTTGTCGACGACTGCTGCGCAGCGATGGTCGTGTCTTTTTAGTGTTTCTACGGAGAGTTTGAGTGCTAGGGTTTGAGTGCTAATGTACCCTTCAGCCCAATTTGGAGGGATTACTGGTGGGTTTTAACATTTCATAGTCTCTAGGGGAAGAGTTCAAAAATGGTTAAGTACTTTCATGTTTATTGTCTTGTTAGCGATGACTTGACTCCAAATAGCTGGAGTTATGACTTCGCGACAATGTCCCTCTTTGATCCCCTTTTTTCCAGCTCCTGCTTTCTTTGTTTTGCATCACAGAACACACATCTAGCATCTTCACCATCTGTTTGACCACTCACATTAGGTAACAAAATGCAAGTAAAAGAAAAATAGTTGAAATTGTACGAAGAAACTAAATCCTGAGCAAGAATAGACCGCAACATCCCCAAACTTAAAGCTTTTGATAGTTAAGAATAAATATGAAGTTCAATGCAAATAGAGAAGGGTTTTGAGGACATTCCTGTTTTGGATCAAAAGAGCTTGGGATGCCTCCCAAGGAGCGCTTCTTTAATTTCATAAGCTTGACTTCCACTTCTCCAGTCCTTAAGATGGATGACGGCTGAGTCATTCACATTGCCATCGTTAAGATAGGGATTCAATCTCTGGCCATTCACCTTAAATGTCCCCTTTTCGGGATGAAAAATCTTGGTTGGATCCCTGTGTGATTCTATCCCTATCAGCATCTCGTCTGGAAAATTATCCTGGATGGGAAGTTTGTCATAAACAGGCACCACAGGGTTTTGCTAAGTGGTCAGTGTATACTACAACTTTGCTTCCGAGAATGTAGGGCCAAAATTTGTTGAATGCAAAAACTATGGCCAAAAGCTCTTTTTCAGTTGTTGCATAGTTTAGTTCAGGAGCATTCATTGTCCTAATTGCATAGTAGATTGTGTGAAATATCTTGTTGTGGCATTGCCCAAGTACTGCACCTACAACATAATCGCTTGCATCACACATAATCTCAAAGGGTGTGTACGATTCAGAGCACATACATTCGTGGTGGTGGTGAGTTTGTCCTTCAATGTGTTGAAGGTTGTTAGACATTCCTCTTAAAAATTAATTGAGGCTTCTTTCTCTAGCAACTTACATAGGGGCCAAGTGATGTGGTAAAAATCTTTTATAAATCTTCTGTAGAAGCCTGTAGGACCAAGAAAGCTTCGTACTCTCTTGGCTGAGGATGGTGGTGGTAATTTGGAGATTACTTCAATATGCTCGCTATCCACTTCAATCCCTAAACTTGATACCTTGTGACCTAAAACAATGCCTTAACCATAAAATGTCACTTCTCTTAATTAGGACAAGATTGGTGTCCTCACATCGTGCCTACATCTACTCAAGATTTGCTAGGCAACTTTTGAATGACAGGCCCACCACAAAAAAATCATCCATGAATACCTCAATGATCTGTTCCACCATATAAGAAAATATTGACATCATGCACCTATGGAATGTGACCAATGCATTGCACAACGCAAAAGTCATCTGTTGGAATGCAAATGTACCACAAGAACATGTGAATGTTGTCTTTTCCTTATATTTGTGGGTAATAGAACTTTGGTTATATCCAGAATATCCATCGAGATAGCAGTAGAATTGATTCCCAACAACCCTATCTAGCATTTAATCAATAAAGGAAAGTGGGTAGTGGTCCTTCGTCGTGGATTTGTTCAACACTCTATAATTCATACAAATTCTTTGGTCGGTGACTGTTCTTTTTGGGATCAACTCATTGTTTTCATTAGTCTCCACAGTAATGCCTCCCTTTTTGGGACACACTGAACAGGGGTGGGCCAACTGTTATCTGAAATGTGGTACACTGCCCTGGCATCTATCTAACCACTTCAATATTTCCTTGCGGACCACTTCTTACATGATTGGATTTAAGCGTATTTGCGTTGCAACAAACGACTTGCTTCACTCTTCCAATAAGATTTTATGCATACACAAGGATGGGCCGATGCCCTTGATATCAGCCAATGTCCATTCTATGGCTCTTTTATGCTTCTGGAACACTTGTAGTAAAACAACTTTCATCTTTATTATTCAGGGTGTTTGAAATAATTACTTAAAGTATACTGGCTGGGCTTAGGAATGCATATTTTAGATGTGGTGGCAACAACTTTAAATAGAGAATTGGAGCTTTTTCAATTGAACTTGATTGAGGATCTAGCCTTTAGCCCAACTCTTGAAAATGACTCCTCTTTAGGGGTTCATTGACGTCTAGCCATTGAGCATACTTCATTATTGTTGGCTCCTCTAGGATCGCAGTATTTTCATTAACCAAGCAGTTCTCATGTTTATGTTTGTAATACTCGTATCCCTCTAGGGGCATATGATTGATAGTTTCAATGGTGGAGCAACTTTCCTGGCAGTCAAGATGTTTCATGGCCTGGAATAAGTTGAATTTCACTTCTTCTCCTTGAACTCTTAATATTAATTTGCCTCCCTAGACATCAATTATGGCTCCACCAGTGGCTAAAAATGGTCTTTCCAAAGTAATTGGGATATCACAATCCTTGTCCATATCGAGAATCACAAAATCTGTTGTGAAGATGAATTTGTCAACTTTTATCAAGACATCCTAAACGATTCCCCTTGGATGTTTGATAGACTTGTCTAACAGATGTAGGGATATGGTCAAGGGTTGAGCATCACTCAGTCCAAGTTTTTAAAATTGATAAAGTCATGAAGTTACTTCTTACACCAAGATTACACGATGCCCTATCAAAAGTAAAATTGCCAATAGAGCAAGGAATAGTAAAACTCCCTAAATCCTTTAATTTTTATGCAATTTCTTTTGCTAGATGGCGTTGCATTCCTCAGTTAGGGCCACAGTCTCATAATCCTCATACATATGCTTGTTTGACAATATGTCCTTCAAGAATTTGAAATAATAAGGCATCTGCTCCAGGGCTTCAGCAAATAGAATATTGATGTGAAGTTTATTGAAGAATTCAAAAAACTTCTGGAACTGTTTGTCCAACCTTCCTTATTTCAGCCTCTGAGCAAAAGGGATTTGTGGCTTCTGTTTAGCTTTTATGTTTTAGGGTTGTAACTCACTTTGGATTCTTTCTACTTTTGTTCCATTTCTCAAAGTATTGGCCTGACATTGCTCCATAGGATTTACCCTCTGTGGTGTTAGGCAGAACAACTGGTGGTCTCTCAGATAATTGTTTTGCCAACTGAACAACTTGAGATTCCAAGTTCCTTATGGTTGTAGCTTGATCCTTGAAGTTAGGTCGGGTCTCTTACATAAAATTGCTTGAAGCAGCGGCTAGCTGTGCTATTAATTCAGTGTTGCTCTTGGTGGTTGTAACAAACTGTGTTATCATCTCATTATCCTAAAGTCTTTGATAAGTTGGTTTTTGCATTTGAGACTGAAATTGTGAAGGATTTTGTGGTGTGGGGTTCAAGACATGCTGATTGTTTCTCTAGGAAAAGTTGGGATGATCATTCCTACATGGGTTAGAATTGTTGCGCTCAAAACTGTTGGAATATTTGTGTTGATTGCCAACATAGTTGAGTTGTTCAATAGGGACATTATCAATTGAGGTCCTTTCTTGGCAAAGTTATGGAAGATGTCCTCCACCATAGATTTCACACGATGATTGTTACACCATCATCATGGCTTTAGGGGGGGCTTTGAGACATCCAATTCTCCATCTTTGTCTTCAAAGCATGCATTGTGGCAGCGAGCACATCAACTTTGTCCGCTTCGTACTTTTTGGCTGTCTTTCTTTGGATTTCTCTTTCATTTGGCCAACAGTAACAATTTTGAGCCATGGCTTGAAGCAAAGTGTAAGACTTCTTCATAAAAGTAACATTTGTTGCAATATCTATCTCCGTCCTTGTAGTGCTCTCCAATCCATTATAAAAAGCTTAAAGTTGCCTGACAGTCTATGGTTGGGGCAGCTTCTCAAGAGATCCTTGAATTTTTTCCAAGCTTCATACAGTGTCTCCATGTCACGTTGTGTGAATAAAGTAATCTTACTCAAGATTCTTGCAATCATGGATGATGGGAAGAATTGTATTAAGAACTGTTTCCTTAAATCATCCAAATTGAGAATAGAATCCAATGGGAATGATTGGAGCCATCTTCTTGCTTTGTCTCTAAGAGAAAATGGAAAAAGCCCTAGTCAGATGACTACTTGTATCACTCCAAAATACTTCAAAGTGTTAAAGATTTCAACAAATGCTCGCACATGCGAGTTTGGATCTTTTGTGGATGAGCCTCCATATGTAGAGAGTTCTTGTAAAAGCTAGATTGCGGCTGACTTTAGCTCAAAATTGTTGATTTGTATGGATGGGGATTCCTCCTCAACTTGAGGTAAAGCGAAATCTTTCATTGGTCTATTATTCTCGTTGGGCACTTCTACTATCACCCACGTTTGCCATAATTCATTGATTTCTTCTTACCTTTCTTTGAGATCTCCTTCGTGCTCTAAAAGCTCTTTCAGTTTGCAAGTATCCCAAATATGAATTCTCTTCTTCAGAGAGGTTCATGTACAACCGGAACATACAAGAGAATTGAAAGTAAAGTGACTGAAAATAATTAAAAGTCCTACGTAGCTACAAACTTACTAAGTGTTAATATTATCAAAATTAACAATCCCCGACAAATGCACCAAAGGCTTGTTGGCAAATTTAGTACGTCAACTATATTTGCAACTGCACAAGTCGTAACAAGTAATAAAGTGATGAAAATATGTGTGGAACTATGAGTATTATACAAAATAAACACCAATTTTAGTGAAGTCGAATGCAATTTGAACAAATAACTGATGGCATTAATTTCTACACTAAAAACATTGATATAAATGTATCCATGCAAAATACTCTTTTTGGTATTTTCAATTTACTAGACACAAATTAAAGGATAACTATTGGAGAATGATTTAAGGTAATGACTACACCTCTTGTCAGTTTCTTAGCTTGGTTGTTAGATTTGAAAGCTTAGTTGCCCGCCAGATTTTTGTCTTCAAATATTAATTTCTCTAGAGTAGTAGCTCCTCTTATGCAATACGTAGACACTCATCTCTTGAATCTCGTCAACTAACACACCTAAGGTGACAAGCCTAGCGGATAGAGAAGTAGATTCCATTTTGGCATTAGAAAATGAGACACTACAAATTAACCTCGTTAGCACTCCCTCGCAAAAAGGGAAAGGCTAGGGAAATGGTGAAAGCAAATGCAAGTCAATCTTTGGAAGGAGAAGGAGTCCATCCTTCTTGCGACAAAAGGTACTTCATTCGTCACTCTACCACAAATTAATGGGGGAGATAGCTCCAATCAATTTGAATGAACAATGAAGGATAATTCTGATGAATCCAAATCTTTTAGGGACACGCCCCCTTGAAGAGGCTTCAAAGGGAAACATGGGTAAGATACTAGCTTGAGGCGCAAGAAAAGGTCCTCGAGGAGCATGGAGTCTTGACGGCAGTGAAGACTGTGTGTGCGATCCACAAGCAACACTGTTAGGCTCAAATTTGTTGACTCTTAAGAAAATTGGAGCCCTCGAAGAATACACCCTTCTTAGAAGAGGTAGTGATCGCCATGGAGTACGAATATCAACTATTGAAGAAAACACCCACCTACAATGGGGCCGGCAACCCCCGCGTTCATGTAACTAGATTTTGGAATCAAATGGAGGTTAAGGACGAGTGCGAAGTTGTTACTTGCCAGGATTTCTTCCTAACACTTGTGGACAAGTCCTATAAGTGGTTCATGTCTCTATCACAGGCTCCATAACGAGTTGGGACCTATTCTCCAAAGAGTCGAGCAACATTTTGTTAGTTAGGTGAAAAAATCTTGCGATATTACTCACCTCATGGAAATGGCTCAATACGAGGATAAATTGTTTGTCAATTTCCTGGAAGCTTTAATGCTGAATGCGAGAACCTCCCTGAACTCACCATCTTCATGAAGGTTCAGATCCTCCTACATTGCCTCCAACACGACACCATGGACAACGACTGAGCGTGACGCTTCTCTATAACTCACAACAAGCTATATAAATTCAAGGAGAAACACGTGAAGAAATAAGATCTTGACATGCAAAAGAAAAGACGTTGCAAAACCTTACTAGGAAGGATGCTGACTCCATAAGCGTGCCAAACTGGAGGCCTATCTGTAGTTTTGTCGGACCTTTAAACAGGCCATGATACACCACATTCACTCCTCTAAAAGCACCCCACGAAGAGATATTTGTGATAGATAAGGGCAGAAGAGTATTTACCAAACCACAACTACCACGGGATTTGAGAGGATTGATGAGCAACTTTGCTATCGGTACGATAGGGACAACAAATGAGATTGAAAGGCTTATCTGACTTGCAATTTGCAGGAGTGGGCTAGGAAAACTCCCCTGGAGAATGGCATACAAGCACACAGCTACACCTGGAAAAGACCTCCCAACCAAGGGCGCAGGAACAACCTTCCTCGGAATCTGCTACCCCAGTGCAATATGCCTAGGAGAAATCCTACACATAACAACTTGGACGCCAAAGATACCCCACCTCTAGTCATCAACGTAATCATGGGGGAATTCATAGGAGAGGTCTCCACATGAATCTGGAAGAGATCCACATGAAGACGAATGAACTTGGCTTCGATACAATCCCCCTACAAATTGCCGAAGAAGTATACTTTATAAAAGAGGAGATCCCAAGAGGACTACCTAAACACGTGCCCATGGTGATCACGGCCATCCCAGGAAAATTCGAGGTGAGAAGAATCCTGGTAGATCAAGGTAGTTTAGTGGAAATCCTATCCTATGGCATCCTCTACCATATGTCCCTTGGGAAAACCCCTTTGAAATCACTCATATCATCCAGGTAAATCAAGGCAGTTTGGCGGTATGGAAGTTTAGGTTGTTTGCATCATCAATTTGCCTATGATCCTTGGTGAAGGGACCAACATCGCGATGCAGGTAATACGATTTTCTATTGTTAGAGAAACCTTTTTTCAACAATGTGATTCTTGACAGGCCTAGCCTATACTAGTTTAAGTCTATCGTATCCACCTATCACAAACTCATGAAGTTCCATACACCAAATTAGATGGGATGTTGGAAACACAAAATATGACCTTTGGTCGCCAAGCTAGACTCGCCAAGGAGGACCCTTCCCCAAAGAGAATGCGTGAAGTTTTCAACCTAGACCACACACTGCTTGGACCCCCGAAAAAATCCCAAGACTGGGTCAACCCCACCATGTTCTATACTTGGAAGAGAAACATGAGGTGCCTATG
>JAOWBN010220384.1:0-13248 GCA_028565015.1 Pinguicula moranensis | reverse complement strand
TTTTTCCGTTAATGTCAAGAACAACAAAGTCAAGTTTAGAAAGATTCAACATTATGAATAATTTTACCTCGTACTAGTAGCTCGGCAGTAGAGTCATGCTAATAACGTATTGTAAAAATAATTAGGGCAAAATGAAAATTGTAAGAATAAAAATTCTACACAATGATTTTTTTCTCAAAACTCCTCCATATACTCTTTTTCAAAACTTTTTCATAATTCACGGATCTAAATTACCTATTTAATGGATATTCATAATTTAGGTACATAATAATAGACAAAAACTATAAGTTATGATTTTCATAAGTTGTAACTATTGCCCAAAGCATCGATCAAGAACGAGAAGATAGGAATTTCAGCCGGGGCCATCGCCCACACCCAGTTTTTAAGAAAATCATGTTCATTCCCGTATAAATTCACTTAGAAGTGAAACAAAATACAGGAGCAAGTCCCAAAGCCATCAAGAACCAGATAATGATAAGTATATCCGAATTTATTCGACATAATCCCCCCACCCCCCAAAAAACAAACAGAAACAACAGCATAATTTCTTCCAGAAAATTCCCGAAACGAAATGGAAGGAGTTCATTAGTTCTCCTTCGCGACCTCCTCCGGCGCTTTCCCGCGGAACAACTCGGAGATGGTCGGAAGTTTCATCTCACCTTTATACGAGATCGGGATCGTGATATTCCCAATCATAGGGAGATCGATAATCAGCCCTAACTCCAGCACGTAATCGATGTCCCAATCGCCGCCGATATCGCGGATGAGGCTCACCAACGCGCTGTGCGGCACCTTCACCGTCACGTTCAGCACCGTCTTGGTGTCCGCCTTGAGGGATCCAGGGTCTGGTATGGTCCCCGACGCAACCTGACGGTCAACGCTCTTCAGGACGTACGCGATCTCGCAGATCGGAATCGAAACGGAGTAGGGATTCGAGACCTCGACCTTGGCGAGGAGAGTGAGGCCGTCGAAGCCCAGACCCTTGAAATCGACGTCAGTTACGGCCGCCTCCGGTTTCGGCAGGTCGGCGATTTTGTCGGCGACGAATTTCTTTGCGTGCTCGAGCAGATCCATGGATATTCGGAAATTTTTTGGCCGGATTCTCTCTTGGTTGGTGGTGCTGGATCCAAGGTACGAATTGATATGATATGACTGTGTATGGTCAAGCAGAGTGCTGGGTTTAAATAATCAATGAATTAATTTTTAAATAATTTCATTTTTCTTAATAATTAGGAATCCAGATATTTATAAGATACTTATTGAAGTAGAACTTTGCCGACTATACATAGGGGCAAAACTGTCAAAAGAGGAACCCCCGTGAAGATCTAGAAAAAACTCACTGATATAGCATCTTACCTCTATTTGTGCGACGAATTCATATGATTTCTACCTAATTTACCCAAGGATAATGTTAATAGATAATCTAAAAAAAAGTAGCTTTACAATGTAGTATCATATCTTACTCAAGTCAACGCTTTCACAATCCAGAGACAGGGGTGGAGAAGAAGGGGCCTCCCCCAAATTTTTGTATGTTTTTTTAAATATAAATTAAAACATACATATGCATTATTATATTCAAATTTTGTAAATAAATACGGGAGTTGCAAAACCAACTACCAGATCATAAGACCAGGCCAGGAGATACAGATAGACCGGATGTTTATGATCTGTATCTCCTGGCCTGGTCTTACCCATCCATATTCTTCAGTCATAATCGCACGTTAACATGATGATGGCAGTAAATTCATAGAAAGCAACAAACCCCAAAAATTCTTGTGAGTGAAGACAAATTTGAAAAAATTAAATAAAAACTATATGGAAATGAAAAATAAAATAGAAAATTTGAGGAAGACCAAGTTGGCTGCTAGCAATTGACATCTGTGTTGGAAGAAACCCAAGTGGCGTTATATCTTTTTTGGCAGTCCCAAAAGTTCCGACATCCAGCAGAATCCGACCGTCACGTTTCTGCTGCTCCTTTCTTCATCCCTCGTTTTCTTGCAATCAACATTCCGGGAAAACAAGGTGACAAGGTGCTTTTTCTAGTTTCAAAATGCTGATTTTATGTGCTTCCTCTGTAACGGTTGTTCGATTATCTGTTTGTCGCGTTGCTGCTTCCGACAACCTCATGTGGGCCGTTGTGCCTTTCTTTTATTAATTCTATTAGTTTTTGTTTCTCCTCTTCTTGGTTTGGCATCAGGTTTGATCTGGGACTCTTGCTTTGTTTATTCTTTGATCTCATGATCGAAGCTTCGTTTAATGAACTGGGTTGATTTAGTTTTGAGCCCTTTTTTCTGACGGAACTGTGGTGGAAAATTGACTTACTGCGATGGAAAAGTTGACCGCTACTAGTGGATCTCGAGGTCTATGTTTGCTGATTTTTGTTTCTCGGTTTTATATTTGGATTTCACATTTTTTGTCAATGTTGTAAAGATAATTTATTGCAGTCTGTCTGCTGCTTGCTTTCAGTTTTGACTGTTATCGCTGCGAGAGGAAAATAATGGAAAGCATCTTTTATTACGTAAACCCATGGAGTTTATATAGTATTTATAATTTTCAACTAAATTTTAGACTACTTCCATAATTTTACTTCATCTAACTCTAACTTTATATAATACTATTCCCAAATAGATACCTAAACTAAGTACAAATACCAACAATTCTATCAAGGTGGGCGAAAGATATTCACTAAATTCATCTTGACACATAGTTCCTCATTAGATAGTCTCCCGGCAGTAGATGAAGTCCATCCAATTTCTCCTTTTGATTTGGTCCGATCAGTTTCTCCTTCAGCCTAGCCCATCCAATATTTTCTTCAGATCTGGCTTGACACTCTCAACTCCCCGTGAGCCTGAGTCTCACTCTCACCATTCTGGCTTGACACATCGGTCTACTCTTCATCACCGGTACAACAACTGGCTCCTCAGCCGACTCAATCGAGCTAGGAATGCCCCAATAATTCACCGCCCTGCTAACCTTTCATTAATGGTACAACAACCACCTCCTCAATCTCATCGGCGCTCCTAGCTTGATGCTAGAAACCCTTTTCGCTGGCCCCCTCCAGCTCAATCATAGGCCTCCCTCTTGCTGGCCCCTCCGGCTCATTGCTAAACACTCATTTTTTTGACACCTCCAGCTCAGTTATAGGCCTCTCTCTCTTGCTAGCCCTAACTAAGTGCTATACATCCTCTCGATGCTTTCTTCTTCCTCTTCATCTACCGACTAGGATCAGATTGGTCTGGTAGCTTCCTCGTCCACTCCTCTCTTGAGTCCATGGCCAAAGAAGTGAACTCCGATCAACTGTAGTCAAACGTCGGACTGGCAAAACCATGTCCAACCCATGCTAGCACTGCAACAATCCAACACCGCGCAATCGATAATCCCCTCCGGCTATGGAGCTCATCTCGCTCTGGCTAGTAGTTTAGTCGGCCAAATTTTAGAAAATAATTCGATTGATTCATTATCACTAGTTGGCCCAATCGAATTATTTTCCGTAATTCCCTCAAGGCCCAACCAAATTATTTCCTCAATTTCATGTGGCTTTTAGACCATTGTCCAGAATGTCAGCCCAAATTCATGAAATGGCTCAATTTTTTTTGTTCCGTTTAGACTCCCTACTGAAAACAGATTTCCATCCACTCAACTCCTGTTAACCTTAATCTTCTCCGGCTACATCTCCGACAACGTCCTCACCACTTCACAAAAGCCCTAACGCTACAGCTCAATTTCTTCTCCTCGCCGAATCTCATATCGCCGGTCTCAACACCGAACTCTACCAAAAGTTTCTCGAATGGTGGCCTCTTCATCCTGTTCCCCTCTGTCACTGTCGCCGGAAACCCCACCTCCGTATTCGCCGTTAATGTCTCTTTCTCGCGACCGGATTTTGATTCTTATCGTGATTGACTCATCAACATCAAAGCCTCTCAAAATCCCGTCCTCTCTCCACGTTCTTCCCACTCCTTCACGACTTCTTAGCAACGGCGGTCCAACCTGGGCAACGACGACTTGTTAGCGGTGGCGTGCATCCACTAGGGTCTAGGGGGAATTTCCCCCATCTTCTCCCTTTTTTTGCTTTCTCTTTTGTTTATAGAATTTCTACACAAATAGGTCGCCTGTTAGCCACGACTGCGGGCTACAGCATAAACTTTCTTTTTATCCTCTAGAGTTAAGTTATTCGAACCCGCTTTGGAAAACATTTTTTATCACTAAAACTCTTAGGTGTATTGTATTAATAAGGACGGATCTAGAAAAAAAATATAAAGGGGACAAAAAAAATTTTTAGGAAAATTTATTTTTATGAGGGTCTAAATTTTTTGGGTATAAATAACATTTTGAACTATCATATTTAAATTTTTTTGAGATTTAAAATACATTATTTGAATGAAACATTATTAAAATTTGGCCCAAATACATTAATTTTTTTTTTCAAATATATTTAAAAAATTTTTGACCCAAATATATTCAAAGATATCTAAAACTTTTTGGAGGACCGTCCCCCCTAATCCGCGCCCTAGGTGTATATATAGTGTTTATAACCTTTAACTAAGTTCTAGATTACCTCTATAATTCTATTTCCTCTATAACTCTATCCTTCTATAATTCTATTTCAAAATAGGTACCTAAACTAGAAACAAATACCAATAATAAGCTAACATATGCTTCGGTATTGTTAAACGGCAACAGCGCGGGAGAGTTTCAACTGAAGCGTGGATTGCGGCAAGGCGACCCCCTCTCCCCCTTTTTATTTTTAGTGGCTGTAGAAGGCTGGCATCTATTGATAAACAGAGCAACTGAATTGAGGAAGTGGCCGAGTCTTATGGTGGGAGAATGTCATATCTCACACCTCCAGTTCGTCAACGATACCTTGCTGATAGCCGAAGGCTCTTGAGACTCCATAAAAATGATGAAAGATATCTTAAGGATCTTTGAGTTAGTTTTTGGACTGACAATTAATTTTGCCAAAAGTAGACTTTTCAGAGTGAACATCAAAACTGATTTATTGAACATCTACGCAGAGCACTTGCTTTGCCAATCTGCGGAGTTACCTTTCTCGTATCTGGGGCTACCAATCGGGGACAATCCACGAAGAATAAAGATGTGGGAGAATGTCTTGGAAGTGGTCAAGAAAAGAGTAGGTAAGTAGGATAATAGGCTTCTGTCTATTGCAGGGAAGCTCACACTCTCTAAATCAGTTCTCTCAAGCCTACCTATTTATTTTCTATCTCTGTGTAAAGCCCTGAGTATGTTGCAAAGAAACTTTGATTCTTAGGTTATGTTACTAGGAAGATTGCATCACAGGAACTTAATGAATTTGGTCGGCTACTGTGCAGAGAAGAGCCAGCATATGCTTGTCTATGTCTACATGAGTGGAGGAAGTTTGGCTTCTCATTTGTATAGTAAGTTCGCTCAGCATATGCTTATAGCTTTCTACTCTATCCTTTTCATTCTAGAAATGGAGATTTGAGTTATTTTTCTGTGTACGCTCATTTTGTTTTAGATGAAAAGCTTGAACCATTGAAATGGGAGTAAGTAGTATCGGTTCGTTGTTATGCAAACTCTCGTATTCGTACATTCATATCCTCTTCTTTTGTTTCTCCTGCCGGCAGTTCCTCCTGTAATACATGGAGACATCAAATCCTCCAACGTGTTGTTGGATCAGTCCATGAGAGCCCGGGTAATATACCTCTTCTTTGTGCATATTTTCTTCCCAACAGAACAAGCAAAATGGCAACTGCATTTAGAAGAAGGGATCCTGGCAAGATACCTAATTTTTTTGCAGTTAGCTGACTCTGAACTTTCAAGCGAAGCAACGATCAGCAAGCATCGATCAAACATTGAAGGCACCTTCGGCTATCTTGATCCTGAATACATTTCAACACGTTCGTTCACCAAGAAAAATGACGTCTACAGTTATGGTGTTGAGGTGTTCTGCTATTTGAACTCATCGCTGAAAGAGATCCCGTCGAAGGTCTCTTGAAACACACAAAGCTAGTAAGTACTAAGCTGTTCTAACATGCCTCAGTAGCTGCATATCCATCTTGAACATTGTTCATTTATTTTCTGCGCCATCCAGGCAGCCATGAAAGACGAAGGAGATGCCAGGTGGGAAGAAATATTCGACCCCCGACTCAATGGGAATTTCGACGTGGATGAAGTTAATGAAGTGGCTGCCGTTGCACACAAGTGTGTCAATCCAGTGGCGAGGCAAAGGCCGTTCATCAGAGATGTCGTCCATGTCCTGTCGAGGAGGATCAAACCGCGAGAAAACCGGCAACCACTGAGTGGATCCTCGACTCCAGGAGCAGATGAAGTGGTGGTCGTCAGTATAGGGCAGTTAGCGAGAAGTAGCCCGGCGGCTGAACGCCGGAGACAGCAGCATGGCCGACTCTGTTGATGTTTAATTATGGTTTTGTTTTTTACGCTTACGTTTTTATTATAATTGTGCATTTTTGTTGTTCTCTTTATTAGTTTTTTCTTTCTCTTACCTCTTTATAAAATTGCTTAACCAGTTTTATAAAAGTTCAAGTTGCATAATTACCGCGCACAATAAAGCTTTCTCGGGGTACTACATTGGGAGATTGGTTCAGACATTAAAAATATTGTTGTTCAATTTCATTCACTTCGTAAACATTCGATAGTCCAGGCCTAATAGGCGACCAGACTCATATTGTAAATAAGTTTTATTATTTTGTTAATGAAATTACTTACCTAAAAAAAATATGAGAAAATATTCTGACAGCTAGCAAATATATATATATATATTTTTGGAATTTTAAAAAGAAGTAGAAGATGATTACAATTTATTTATTGTTTGCTTCCATTAAGGCAAAATCTGTTTTAGAGAAGTTTTCAAGAGTTCCTTTTCAAGGTAATATTTGCTAACATATACCATAATTTCTAAAAAACATCTTCTACTTGTTCTCTAAATACCAACGCTTCAGCAATATACGAGCTATGCTAAGCCTAAACAAATCAAATCAAACTAAACATACCTAATAAATCCTGCTCGCAGGTAGGGTTTGAGGAGGGTAAGATGTACGCAATCATACCCTATCGCAAAAGAGATAAAAGATTGTTTTGGTAGAGACCCCCTGTTAAGGTTTCTCGGATTTAACATGAGCGTGCGGAATTTCAAAAAATTTCATGTCAAACACCCTACTCAAACAGGATCTAAGCATGTAATCTTCGATTTATGGCAAGAGTTTGAGATTTATACCTCAATCTCCGAGTCTCTTTGATTTTCGAAGTCCAAGCGTTTCTCCTCGAGCAACGGAGCCTCCTAAGTGCAAGGCCTCTAACACGTGCACTCCTTGACGGACGAAGGCAAGGCTAATAGACACGGATGACAGCTTTTCGGCGACGGCATTGTCGTGGAGACGGAATTGCGCGAAGAACTCTTGATCGAGACGAAGAAGACGAAAAATGGCCAAAAACTCACAAACCGGGCGAAAAATTTCATTCCGGCTTTTATACCTCGCGTAATGGGCTCGATTTAATAGCTAAATTTAGCTGGTTCGATTAAATTGAGCCCATTTGCTGTGTGCATTGATCTGGGCTCGATTAAATCGAGCCCAATAGCATCAAATTAGATTGGGCTCAATTTAAATTGAGCCCAGTAGCCGTGAATTAGGGTCGATGCTACCGAAGCCCAATAGGCCATGAAACAAACATGCAATTATAAAATTACACAACATATTTAAACAATTATGTCATACTACTCAACTTCCTGCAAAACCAAGTTAGCACACGCATTCGAATAACGTATTATTTATCACACATTACATCAGAGGTAATGCATATGGCTCAAACGATCAGAAGGCAATCTCAAAATTGATCGAGTAAGCTTACATTCAGAATATGCAAATTAATTTGGTAACAAGACAGCGCAATCCCATAGGCTTTGGTTCAAGAGTAAACATGTTTAACGAACTCATGAACTTAACAATCAAACAACTGCCAATTAGTCCATATACTTTTGGTTTTTTTTTTCTTTCAAAAAAGTTGCATCTCAATTCAGTAATACATCAACTGACGTGCAACTGGACTTAAGGAAATATCAAACTCAATCTCAATTTCACAATTAAGCACAACACATGCCCGATTAAACATAACTGAAAACAAAAGTTTAGGGTTTCTCAAATCCATATACAATTAAAACTCCATTGAAGCATTAAACATCCCCTAATTGATTCAATTAACTAAAACAGTGGATTAATTGAATAACAAGAGTCAATTAAACACAATTCCGAAACCCTAGAAATTAGGGTTTCAAGGATTTTTTCAATTCCATATGCAATCAAGCCAAAACCACTAAATTACTCTAATTTCCTTTGTTAATCGCATAATCAGGTGCCAATAAACGATATTTAACATGCCTTGCTCTAATACCAATGTTGGGGTTTCTTGGATTTAACATGAACGTGCGAAATTTCAAAAAAAATCATGTCAAACACCCTACTCAAAAAGGATATAAGCATGAAGCTAGAGCTCAATTGAGGAGATGGGGAATTAAGAAGAAAAGGGCTTCCATAGGCAAGGGGATTAAAGGATTGTGAAGAAGAAAGAGCGGATGTCGAGTTAGCGGCAGATTTTGGAGTCAATTGGTTGTTTTGATTGGGAAAGTGGATGTTTGATTTTAATTGTAATAATGGAAAGCGGAACCATGATTTTGAATAGTAGTTGGAACAAATATTTAAGGCGTGTAAAACGTTATTTTCTTTTAGAAATGTTTAGTCCGTTCTCTGTCTCTACTCTGTTCCCTCTTACAATTTCTCTCAAAATCTCTCTCTGTCTCCTTCTCGATTCTTCTCCAACCCTCTTGCACTATTCCTCTACTACAGCTGTTAACACCGAACTCCAGGTGTTACAGTGGTACCAGAGCGAGGTTACTCAGATCCAACCATCTAGCCTTCGAGATAGCTAAGAAACGTGCACCAAAACCTCAAATCATGGTGGATCCTCCTACAAAAGCTGCATATACGGAAGCCGCATATGAGATATCTTGAGTCAAACATGAGGCATTCTCTAGAAAGAAACCAGCTCGTCCAGATGTTCCTGAAGAGGGTTCTCAAGCAAAGCCTCCAGGAAGCCTTGAAGCAAGAATGGAAATATTAGAAAGACAAATGTTCCTAGCCACGAAAGAGATGAGGAAAAACATGCTTGATCTACAAGTATCAGGCATAACCAGTTCAGTTCCATGAAGGAAGTGTTAAAAATGCAAAATAACAGTAAGTTCATTTTGGGGGAGCATCCTGACTAGACAAAGGCAGCTCAAACCGATGTGTTAAACAGAGTACCCCCTGTTCAGAACCAAAATGTTGCCATAGGGAAGTACAACAGGGAGGATCAAGGATTTAATCGAAAAGGGAAGATTCCCTTTGCTGATTTTCCTCATTTCAATGGAAAGAATCGAAGATCTTGATTGAAATGTGCGAAGGCTATTTCTCTATTTATATAGGACTGACTTCATTATCAAGAAAGAATTGAGTACACATGGATGTATCTTGAGGGCGACGCTGATTTGTGGTTTCGAACTCTAAGGTTTAATAAGCCAAAAAGCTGGGATGATTTTATAGCAGCATTACTTATAAGATTTGATACTACAAATTCTAACACCCTGCTTGAAGAGTTGATGTGTTTGAAGCAGGGCAACCAAGAATCATTGCAGGATCTAATGAGGCGATTTGATAATATATCTTCTTCTGTGATGATATCTCACCCAAAATTTGATGAAGACTTCTACAAGGAGAAGTTTATAGGTTGCCTGCAAGCAGAACTCAAATTTGTTGTGTCTGCATTGAATCCTAAAACCCTATTGGAAGCTATGGTAGCAGCCAAACAACAAGAGTTTACAGTAAACTCTTTCATTGATAAAGTGGCGTCAGGGGTAACTTAGAAGCTAAATTTAAGGACACCTTTCAAACCAGCTTTAAAGGTACAGAGTAAAGAGAAGCAACCTATTCCACAAGTCAAAAGGAGATATCTCATTGATGCTGAATTAAAGGAGAGAATGGACAAGAAACTTTGTTTTAAATGTGGTGGTCCTTATGTGCCTGGTCATCAGTGCGTTACCAAAATCTATGTTATCATTGCAGAAGATGAATGTGACTCTGAACAACCAGAAAAAGAGACAGTAGAATTGATTATCCGAGAGAAAGATTGTGATGATTCCCCTGATGAAGGGAACTTATCCCTAAATGCCATAGCTGGCAATTCTGGCTTGGAAACATACGAAGTTAAAGGGTACTACAAAGGGGAGCCCTTACACATAGACAGTGGCAACTCTCACTTTTTTCTGGATCAGAATTTTGCCAACAGGATGGGATGTGTGTTAGATATGTGAAACCAATGGCGGTAGAGGTAGCTGATGGGGGTAGAAATGTTAGTAATGCAGAATGCAGAGATTTTAAGTGGCTGATGCAAGGAAAGGAGTTTAGATGCAGTCCTAGGCTTTTTCCTCTCAGCAGTTATGACTTAATCATTGGAGGGAATTGGCTTAAGGGATATGATCCGGTCATCTACAACTATAAAGACATGACAGTCACTCTTCATGATGCCTGCAATCCTATATCTATTCAAGCTGTTGGGGGTCCAGGAGAGATTGAATTAACTTATGCCAAGAAAATTTCTAAACTAATTTCTGGAGGATTAGCTGTGATGGTGGGGCAGTTACACTTTCCTGAAAATTTTGTTGACGGAAAGGAGATTATGGTAGAGTTTTTTAATATGGAATCACAAAATTTGCACAGATCCCGTATTACACCAGGAGAGGGGGGAGTACTCAATGCCTTCCAAGAAGAAACTGTAATATCTCTTGAGGAATTCCAGGTAGAATTGAAGCAGTTGCTGAAATCGTTCTCATATGTATTTGAAGAGCCAAATGAATTACCTCCAGTTAGGGGGGTTGAACACTCCATAACTCTAATACCAGGGGCTACCGAAGAAACAGGTTCCTTACAGAGCTCCACATTATCAGAAAGATGAAATAGAACGCATAGTGAAGGAACTACTTTCTATGGGATTGGTCAGAAGAAGCCAAAGCCCATATGCTTCGCCAGTACTGTTAGTTAAGAAGAAAAATGGGGGATGGCGCCTATGTGTGGATTACAGGTACCTTAATAGTATTACTATTAAGAACAAATTTCCAATTCCTATTATTGATGAGCTATTGTACGAGTTGCATGGGACAATCTACTTCAGTAAGATGGACTTGAGATCTGGTTATTTCCAGATTCGCATGGAAGAAAAAGATATACACCTCAACAGTTTTATAACCCATTGTGGGCAATTCGAGTTCATGGTTATACCTTTTGGGTTGTGTAATGCCCCGGCTACATTCTAGAACCTTATGAATCAAGTGTTTGCAGATTTTATTAGAAGGTTCGTTTTGGTATTCTTTGATGATATATTGGTGTATAGCATAAGTTGGGAAGAGCATTTGGTGCACCTTCAGACCGTGCTAACTACCATGAGGGCACACAAGTTATATGCAAAAGAAAGCAAGTGCTCCTTCGATCAGAATTCTATAGAATATTTGGGGCATGTTATGTCAGAAGGAGGTGTAGCTACAGACAGTTCAAAGATTAAGGTCATGGTATCCTAGCCTAAACCAGCCAACCTTAAGTCTTTGAGGGGGTTTCTTGGCCTAACCGGCTACTACAGAAAGTTTGTAAAGGATTATGGGGCTCTCAGCCGCCCACTTACACAATTGTTGAAGAAGGACTCATTTATATGGACTGAAGGAACTGAGATAGCTTTTGATAACCTGAAGAAGGCAATGTGCAGTGCACCTGTGCTAGCACTTCCTGATTTTTCTCAAACCTTTGTGGTTGAAACTGATGCTAGTGATAAGGGGGTAGGAGCTATCCTGTCTTAGAATGGTAGGCCATTGGCTTTCTTCAGCAGGGCGTTGGGCCAACAACAGCAGGCTCTCTCCACCTATGAGAAAGAGCTCCTGGCCGTTGTCTTGACAGTCAAGAAATGGAATAATTATCTTCAGGGAAAACCTTTTCTCATCAGAACTGATCAGCAAGCTCTAAAGCACTTACTGAATCAGAAACTGAACACCATGATACAGCAGAAAATGACAGCTAAGCTACTGGGTTATGACTACACTGTACAATATAAGAAGGGGCTGAAAATAGAGCTGCAGATGCCCTGTCCACATTCAGTGCAGAAATAGAAGGAAAGTGTTGCAACATCTCTACAGGAAGGGCTGATTGGGTTGACGAGGTGTTGGGAAGATACAAACAGGCCCATCTCAAGGGAATCATTCTGGCCAAATCCATTAATCCTAATTCACATCCAGAATATGAATTGTTGAATGGTTTTTTGAGAAAGATAGGGAAGTTATGTGTGGGCAGTGACACCAACCTGAAGCGCAAAATCATCACCACATTTCATTACTCCCCCATGGGAGGACACTCGGGTATCCTAGCTATAATAAACAGGATTAAACTCTACTACACAACCGAGACTGTGGCCAAAACCTTCCTGGATAACATTTACAAGTTGCACGGAATGCCTATAGAAATTGTGTCAGATAGAGACAAGGTCTTTACAAACAGTTTTTGGTCTGAACTTATGAGATTGGTTGGAGTAAATTTAGGGGTGGGCAAACGGTGTTCGGAATTTCGAAATTCCGAATTCCGAACAGTTTCGAATTCCGAATTCCAAATTCCGAGCTTGAAATCCAGTTCGAAATTTCGGAACGGATTCGGAACTGTACACTGGTTCCGAATTGAATTCGGATCGGAATCGGATTCGGAAATTCGAAATTCCGATTTTTTTTAAATTCTCCTTTGGTAAAAACGACATCGTTTGATGCCATTCAATTAAAATTAAGAAAACTCGTGGTCGCGGCGAGGGTTTCTTACTTTCTTGATTTCGTTCTGAACTTCAGGCCTTCAGCTCGCACTCGCAGTCGCAGCGTTCTGAACTTCAGCTCGCAACTCAACACAGGCACACAGCCCTGAGCCCGCACCTCACAGCTCGCACTCGCAACGTTCAGGATTCAGGCGACGCGGTTGGCGAGGATTCAGGATTCATCCAAACCCAATTCCTAGACCCAGTTCCCACGTTTCTCTTTCTCATTTCACGGTATGTTCGGTGAGGCGAGGGTTTATGCGTTTCTCTTTCTCATTTCTTTCTTTCTTCAATCTCCATCCCACAGGCGCACGACACAGTCGAGATCCGACAGGCGACATCCGTAATCTGCTCAGTGAAGTTGTTGCAATTTCTTTATAAATCCTT
>JAOWBN010220373.1:0-13249 GCA_028565015.1 Pinguicula moranensis | reverse complement strand
TCGACATCAAACAGATCAGATCAAGTGAAAACTTAGCCGATTTATTTACGAAGTCGTTACCTAAAACTGTATTTAAATAAATTGTATCTGGTATTGGTATGAGACGTCTCAAAGATGTCTGAAACATACTTTTGAGGGAAAGAAATAATGCGCAATTGTACTCTTTCTCCTTCGCTTAGGATTTTTTCCCACTGGGTTTTTTCTAAGCAAGGTTTTAACGAGGCAACTTTGGCTTACTCTTGAATCCAGAAGAATTCAATGAGAGGACCATAAAAGATCCCTACTCAATGAGATTACAAAATTATGTATTCTTAAAACGGTCAATCAAGGGGGAGTGTTATAAATACACATAAATATATATAAATGTGTATTGATTGTGACTGTTTCAGGATTTATATCTTTTGTAACTGTCGGTCCTGAACTACTATATATAGAGGACTCTAATGGAAATAAGTGATACACTTTTGACAAGCATTCTAATCTATTCTCTTTTCTCTCACAGATCCTTTAGATTACAACACTTTTACATTTATTTGAAATTTTAACAGGCTATTGCTATTTTTTACCTCCAAATTAATGTAACCTTTCATACGTGACATAATAAATTTATGGTAGGTCAGGTCAATTCTTATAATGGTGAATCTGGACTTCTGATTCATGCACCAACACGTGCATCCGCAACAGCTACGTGATCTCCAGCGATGACTGCATCGCCGTGAAGAGCGCTTGGGACCAGTACGACATATGTCAACTCAGCACCTGAGCATCCCCCGCTTCTCGTGTATCTCCCCCGACAGTACCGTCAGCACCCTCGACAACGAGATGTACGGTGGTATCCACAACGTCCACACCGGAAGATCTACACCATCAATTCCAAATTCAGCATTCGGATCAAAATCGCTCCCAACTGTGATGCCTACGCGAAGGACATTTATGTGAGAGACATACAACCATGAAGCATGTCTTTTGGATTACGGGGGCCTACGTGTCCCACCCCAACGACGGCTATGTTGACCTACAACCATATCCAATAGCCAACATGGCTATGGGTGCTCAGATTTTGGCTATGGCGGCTCAGACTAAACTGCAAACCTTCAATATAGATTTGTTAGACTAGTTTTCATACTTTAGAATAAATCTCAACGGCTATATTCTGTATATTAGCCTATAAATCTTAAACTTTACAAAGCATCAATGTCTTCTTCTTCTTTCTTCATCTTCTTTAAATTCCCACAACTTCCATAGAAATAAAGTTTTACTCTCATGGTATCAGAGTCTCTACAAGGCTTCCCTGTCAAAGTATTTGCAAGAATAATCAAATCTCATGTGTTATTATTATCAACAATCACTCAAGTACATACAAGAGCACACGTTTGGTAAGGTAGGTGTAATAGTAGGGAACATAATTAATGTTTCCTAATGTTCCAACCGTTACACATTCAGCTAAGTGCGGACACCTATTATTACACATGTGTTATTTGTTGCCAATATTTAGTTATTGTCAACACTCCCTCTCAAGTTGAGTAGTGGATCTCCAATTCCCTACTTGCTCATTGTATCATGCAACACACATCCTAAGACTGCCTTGGTGAGTATGCCTGCCAGTTTATCTTCTGATTGAACAAACGGTAGACTTGTTATTTTTCCTTGATGAAGTTCCAATCTACTTCAATATGTTTGGTTCGATCATGTTGTAATGGGTTTCCATATATGTTGATTGCGGCTTTGTTGTCACACCAAAGAGGACATGTTCCTTGAATTGGAAATCCAATTTCTGCCATTAACTTTCTGAGCCATAATATTTCTGTTAATCCGCGTGCAATGCCTCTGAATTCCGCTTCGGCACTAGAAAGAGCAATATCCTTTTATTTTTTACTTCTCCATGTCACAAGATTTCCTCCAACCATCATAAAGTATCCTGCTGTTGATCTCCGATCTATAGGATTTCCAGCCCAATATGCATCAGTATATCCGTGGATATTAAGGTGCCCATGTTTTTTAAAAAACAATCCATATCCCACAGTATGTTTAAGATTATTCTCAGCTGGTTTACAATCCATCATACCTGTTTCTGCAAGAAGATCAAGTATGTATTTCTTTTCTGATATAAAAATCCCTAGTTGGGATCAGAGTATCTCTATTCCAAGAAATTATTTCAATTTTCCAAGATCTTTCATTTCAAATTCTTGAAATAAATTCTTTCTCAGTTGCTGAATTTCCAGAGTATCATTCCCCGTGATGATCATGTCATCAACATAAATAAGCAGACATGTGATTAGTGTTTCTCGCCTCTTCAAGAACAAAGTGTGATATGAGTTACTTTGTTCATAGCCATACTATTTCATAGCTGCTGTGAATCTTCCGAACCACGGTCTTGGGGATTTTTTGAGTCCATACAAAGCTTTCTTTAATTGGCATACTTCTCCTTTCTTGAATTTATCTGAGTAGCCCGGTGGAGGTTCCATATAGACTTTCAATGTTAGATCTCCATGGAGGAAGGCATTTTTTTTACATCAAATTGGTGTAGAGGCCAATCAAGATTCGCAGTTATCGAGAATATTACCCGGATGGTGTCAATTTTAGCTACTGGTGAGAAAGTCTCTGAGTAGTCCAGACCATACGTTTGAGTAAATCCTTTTTCCACTAATCTTGCTTTGTACCTTTCTATGGAACCATTAGCATTGTGTTTTACAGTGAATACCCAACGACACCCAACTATTTTCTTTATAGAGGGTAGTTCACATGTTTCCCAAGTTTCATTTTTGTGTAATGCCTGCATCTCATTATTCATATCCTATCTCCAATCGACCTTTTCTTGTGCTTCAGCCACATTTCTTGGTACCTGTACAGTTTATAAAGATGCCAAGAAAGATACTACAGATCCTGTTAAACTCCTTCTGGCAAGATTAGCCATGGGATATTTAGCTCCTCTGGAGACATGTTCAGGTTCATACTGTTTTGCTAGAATCCCCCTATTTTGTCGAGGTGGTAAGACGTAAAAGGCAGGCTCCTCTGTATCATGTGGAGAAAGAATCCTATGTAAGTTATCAATATCACCGTCCATGGCAAGAATGTTTACCTCAGGACTTCGTTGTGGTGGAGATATTGGGTCAGTGATAGATGTGGACTGTATCTCCGCGGGAGGTGTCTCAGTGGTTCTCGTAGCCTGCTCTTGTGGGACTGCAGACACTGGTGAACTTGAACTGAGTAACCAACTGAGTGAGTCACTGATAGTCTCCCTCTGGCCATGAGGTTGGGAAGGATAGTAAAATTCATTTTCAAGAAAGTTACAATTCATGGTTGTATATAGTTTCTGGGAAGGAGGATGATAACATAGATATCCTTTCTGATGAACCCCATAACCGACAAACACACATTTCAAGGCATATGGATCAAGTTTAGTGCGATCCGATTTTTGAATGTGGATAAACACTGAACAACCAAAAACACGAAGAGATAGGTGAAGAGATGTGACCACGGGTATGTGTTGTGATAGGGTATTCAAAGGCGTAGCAAATTTAAGGGTCCGAGTTGGTAACCGATTAAGGAGATAGGTGGCAGTAGCAACTGCTTCGGGCCAAAGGATGGTAGGAACATTGGAGGCAAGCATGAGAGCACGAGTAACCTCTAGCAGTATTCGATTTTTCCTTTCCGCTATACCATTTTGCTGTGGGCTATGAGGACAAGTAGATTGATGAATAAGCCCATTGTTCCGACAAAATATTTTCATAGTGTCGTTGACAAACTCCCCCCGTTATCAGATTGAAGGATTCGAATTTTTCATCTGAACTGGGTATATATCAGATTGTAGAAAATCTGAAAAACTTGAGGAACTTCAGATTTATTTTTTAAAAAATATACCAATGTCATACGTGAAAAATCATAAATGAATAAGAGGAAATAACGAAACATGCCATGACTTGAATTTGGAGCCGGACCCTACACATCCGAATGAATGAGATGAAAAGCATGAGTAGTACGTGTATTCGACGAAGAAAATGAATGACGATGACTTTTCGCCAAAATACAAGTTTCATAGTTAAATGTATCCTTATTTTGACATAATTTAGGAAATAGAACTCTAAGGTACCCTAGGGAAGGATGACCCAGTCTTTGGTGCCACAGTTCAAGTTGCTGGTCCACTGTTCCACGAGTAAGCCCTGCAGTTCCTGGTTGAGCCACATCGTCTACGTAGTACAATCCTCATTATTCAGTACCACGCCCAATGATCTCCCTCGTACGAATGTCCTGTAGAAGGCAAAAATTAGGATACATCAGTGCTACATAATTTAATTCTTTTGTAGCATAACTGAAAGACAACAACTTGCAGGATAATAATGGCACGTGGAGACAGTTAGACAGTTTCAATTTTTAGGAAAGCTTAATTGAGCCAACTCCTGTGACTGTCGATATACCCCCATTTACTCTTTGTATATGAGTTATTCTTGGTTGTCCTGTAGTGACCAAATCAGTATCAAACGTCATTGTGTTCGTCGCCCCACAATCAAACAACCACTTTGAATTCATTTTTTTTGCGGACCATTGAAGTTGTGCACGCAATATGGGAAATAATTGGGTCATTAACCACTAAATCAAAGCATCCAGGCTTAAAATATAGTGGATTATTAATACTGGGGCAATCCTGTAATTTTGCATATTTCTGTGGTTGCTGTACGAATTTTGTGGGCTTTCGGGGGTCAAACTGCAATTTTAGACGACATCTAGGCCGTAGCTGCAATTTTTGGAAAATCTGGGGCCGATCCAAACTGTTCAGAGAAATCTGGGGCCGGTTCGAACTTTTCAGAAAGTTCTGGGATCAATCCAGACTGTGCAGAAACTTTTGGGACGGTGGCTGAGAAATGTTAGGTTTCCAGGGACCATTTTGCAATAATTGACAATTGCTCCAATGACAAAATCGTAATTTCTGAACTTTCAGGGCCAATCTCGGGTTTTCACCTTGCAATATAGAGGGAAAATATGGATAAGTGTTATTATATAGAGACAGATTGCACACACCTCCTTCTTCTTCGACAGGTTCTCTGAATCGTTTCTTCATCTCCGATGAACAACATGCAAAATCGTCCGATTTCTCCAAGAAACCACCAAAATCTCCCGAGCCATCCTCCAAGTGGTTGTCGCCGCTACTGGCCGCCACCTCTGTGTTTCGCACGGTGGTGGCTGCTCGTCTGGGTTTGGGGAGTTTATGAAGTTCGTACCACCAATCCGGAAATCCGACACGCTTGAAATATTTTTCTGTTGAGCGTCCTGATTTTTTGCAATCCGTACACCAAAGTTTTGCCTTGTCACTGCTGCTCATCCAGGATGATGACCGAGACCCAGATTTGGGTTTTTCTGACCGGGGTTGACTCGATAGTCTTCTTCCAATACTTATTACGGGACTTTAGCTATTTTTTGCGCCTGAATTCAGAATGTGAGTTCGTGCCGCTTCTCATCTAGTTGCGCCGTAGGCAGTTTCAACGGCGGGTAAAGGATCTTTCCAATTTCATACTAAGATGAATTGGCTGATTGTTTTCTGCAGGGGGAATTTGATTGAGCAATGAGGCGATTTGAGCAGGTAGATCCACCGGAGCCCCTTTCTCCATGGTGGATTTGCCACCATCGTCTTTTTGATCATCTGTCATTCTTGAGAGAAGTATTGGGTAGATGATGAGTTACATGCCGGTTAGAGAACCGGAACCTACACTGATACCATGTCAAAGTACTTTAGAGAGTAATCGAATCTCATCTGTTATTATTATCATCAATCTACCAAGTACATATAGGAGCACAGGTTTGGTAAGGTAGGTGTAACAGTAGGAAACATAATTAATGTTTCCTATTGTTCCAACTATTCCAACTTTTGCATATTCGGCTAAGTGCGGCTCCAACTATTACACATTAATTGTTGCCAACATTTACATTAATTATTGCCAATAAAAACCTTCCTCGATACGCCGTTCAAGTTCCCCTGCTTCGCCTACGGTCATTTCTCGACCATTCCTTACAAGAAATGTCCAAAATCAGGATGGGAAACTATTACAACCACAATTATAACAACAGTTTGAGGTAGATAGGGGAGAAGATTCATATCAGAAATGGGGGAAGGGCGAGGGATTACTTCGCCTGAAGGAAAAAAGACTTGCTATTTATATCTACCAGTTCACACTTTCTAACTAATAACTTACAAAAATGCTATCATAACATAAGTCATGACAACTATTAGATTTCATGCCGCTTATACAACTCTCGCCTCGATCTCTTACTGCTATCACGAATGATTACTATCCTATTGATATGGTCAATGAATCTTGGAAAAAAATTCAAGGAGCATATAAAGAATACAGGAAGGCTCGGGTGAACTAGTAGGTAAACTCCTAGGAGGTACGAGTAAGAAAAAGCAGGAGGCTGAAGATATAGTGGATCTAGCACTGAAAATTGGAGTAACACTAAACTTTACGAGGGAAGAATTTGCTAATACAATTGCTAGTATGAATGCTCGTGATCGTGCTATTAATCAAAGTCAGTAAGAGGCAGATTCGAAAAACAGACTCCTTCCTAGACAATGCATATTATTTCATACAATGTTCGGGGTCTAGCTATGTGCAGCAAGAAGTCAAAATAAGGGAGCTAGTTTGCACTCAAAATGCAGATATGATTCTATTATAGGAGAAAAGCTTCATGCTATTAACAGGTGGATATGTAGGCAACTCTGGCTAACAGATGACTTCGAATGGAAGCAGGTGGAATCTTCAGGCAACTCGGGAGGATTAATAAGTATATGGCATAAACCTTCATTTCATTTAATCAGCTCATAGTCTAGATGACAATATACTATGCCTGGAAGGTAACTGGGGACCTGATGGGATACCGGTTAAGATCATGAATGTATATGCACCTTATTCCAAAAGCTTAAAAAATTCCCCATGGAGGAAAATAAAGTCTGCGGTGTTGATGGATCCCTCTGCGCGTTGGTGTGTCACTGGAGATTTCAATGCTATACGCAGTGCTGAAGAACGCAGGAGCAGAGCTCCTCCCCTATTGGCAGAAATGCGTGATTTCAACTCATTTATTACAGATCTGGCCTTGATAGATCTTCCCCTCCAGAAAAGCAGGTTCACATGTATCTCTAGAGGCGGTGCTTGCTATAGCCGTCTCGACAGATTTCTTCTCTGAGAATCCTGTCTTGATGAATGGCCTCAACTACTTTAGCTTGGATTGGATAGAGTTACATCTGATCATAGGCCTATTCTCCATAAATCTGAAACTTCAAACTGGGGTCCTAAGGTATTCATGTCCCTAAATTGGTGGGACAAATACAAATCATTCTCTGAGCTGGTTCGGAGAACATGGACTTCAATTGATGCCACAAGGTATAAGGGTTATGTGGTACACTTCAAACTAAAGAAATTGCGCCTATGCCTTGTTGATTGGAATAAGAATTCCTTCGTGCATATTGATAGAAAAACAAAGGAGTTACAGGCTCCTCTCAATATCTTGGATAACCAGGCTGAACTTCATCCTCCCACTCGTGAAACAATATTGGAGAATGAAACGTGGCTAGCCCTGTAGAAATCTCTGCAAAATAAAGAATCTCTCCTGCTCCAAAAAACCAGATCAAAGTGGATTAAAGATGGTGATACTAATAGTCGCTATTTCCATGCTAAAGTCAGAGGTCATAATAGAAGAAAAACAATCACAGGTCTATTTATAAATGATGTATGGACAGATGTGGTTGATGATGTAAAGGTAGGTATCAACCGACATTTCACCTCTCAATACACTGTGGTCGAATGGAGACGTCCCTCTCTGAATTTACTAGCTCTTTCACAACTATCTGAAGTTGATAACAATTTATTGATTGTCCCCTTCTGAGGAGATTAGGGCTACAATTTGGAGCTGTGCATTAGATAAGTGTCCGGGCCCAGACGGATTCAGTTTCCATTTCATCAAAACTCACTGGGATATCCTGCAGAATGACTTCACTTCTTTCTTAACTGAGTTCCACAACAAAGGCAAATTATGCAAAGGCTTAGCTCAACCTTCAGAACATTAGTCCCCAAGATTATTAACCCGATCAAGTTGGAGCATTACATGCCGATCTCTTTAGTATCCAGTGGCTACAAAGTGTTGGCCAAATTATTGGCTAACCGCTGAAGAAAGTTATACACAAGGTTATATCCTTATGCCAGTCAGCATTCATCAAAGGAAGGCAGATCCTTGATGGGGTCTTGATAGCAAATGAGGCCATCCATAGCCTCAAGAAATCCAAAAAAACAGTTGTGCTATTCAAAGTCGACTTCGCCAAGGCGTTGGACATGGTAGAATGGCATTTTCTATTCTCAATGCTTATCAAGATGGGTTTTAGCCCTATATGGATCAAGTGGATTAAGGAGTGTGTCTCATCACCACATATATCGGTTTTGATTAATGGAAGCAGTTGCGGAGAATTCAAGATTCAGCGAAGTTTGAGACAGGGACATGGAGATCCATTGTCACCATTCCTTTCCCTTATAGTTGCTGAAGGATTCAACATCCTGATGAGCAGAGCCATAGCTTTGAGGAAACGGAAACCTATCAAGCTAGGCAGTGTGCACTTATCCCACCTCCAATATGCAGAAGATACTCTCATTTTTGCATCAGGAAAGAAGAGAAACATTCTAGTCATGAAAGGAATTCTGAGGATATTTGAACTTATCTCCGGATTGGCGATAAACTTCAGTAAGTCCAGCCTGTTTTGTCTAAACATAAGAGCAGAAAACTCAGCAAGGCTAGACAAGCTTCTGAATTGCAAATCAGCTTCACTGCCGGGCTATTACCTTGGCTTCCCTCTAGGTGACAATCCTAACAGAGCAAGAATGTGAAACAGGGTTGTTGAGGTTGTCATAAACAGAATTCAAAGCTGGGAGAACAAGTATCGTTTGCTAGCACAACGGATCACCCTTGAAAAATCAGTACTCACAGCACTTCTAGTCTATTATCTCTCTCTATTCAAAGCCCCCAAGAAGGTGACAAGATTCCTAGACAAACTCTTGGGCATTTTCATATGGAAAAAGAACAACAATAATTCTAGACCTATTCATTGGGTCAGTTGGAAGGAGCTGTGTCTATGCAGGGATCAGGGAGGTTTAGGGGTTCGTGCTTCCCATCTAGTGAACAAGGCGCTCTTGGCCAAGTGGCTATGGCGCCTAAAAACAGATGAAGACAGCCTATGGAACAAAATCATTCAAGCCAAATACTTCAAGAGTACTGATACAACTTGTGATTGGGGCTTGATTACAATGCCTGATTTGATATCACCTTATTGGCAAGGAATTTGGCGTATCACAGAAGAACCATGGTTCACTAGCAACACAAAATTCGCTGTGGGAAGGGGAAACAAGGCTCTCCTTTGGCAGAGTATATGGTCAGAAGAAGGCTGCCTGACACTACACTTACAAAGGCTCTTCAAAATCAGTTTGCAGAAAGACATTACGTTCAAGATCTATCTTCAGACGGTTTAACACTTAGCATACACAATTTACTATTCACACATCCTCTTCGGGCCAGAGATTTAATACAATTAGAAACTCTTCAGAGTTTATTCTTACATTCAGTTTTGCAGGTGAAGAAGACAAATGGTATTGGGAAGGAGCAGCCTCAGGGAAGTACTCTGTAATGCAGGGGTATGTCGTTCTACATCAAGCTCTAACCAGTGATACAATTATCAATACTCAGGCAACTCAAGCTTAGGGGAAGATTACTCAAAACATAATTCAAATGTTCTGTTGGCGTATCTTAAAAGGGAGGCTCCCCACAATGGACAATCTTGCAAGACGTGGTCTCCAACTCACTGAAGCAGCAAAACTCTGTGTCATTTGCGACCTAATAACATAAGCCATTGATCATATATTCTTAGAATGCTCAAATGCTAGTGAATTGTGGCAAGAGGTCTACAGTTGGTTTGGTCTCATACATGACACTCAGCAAAGTACCCAGTCACATTTTGTGCACCACATGTCACTGGTAACCACACCGAAAAGCCAGGACATCTGGCGATCTATTTGGCAAGCAACCACCTGGTTCTTATGGATAGAGCGTAATGCAATAAGATTGGACGCTGAAACTTCGAGTGTAATTCCCATGGAATGGATCCAGCTCAATGTTTGGTCCTGGCTTATGGTATCTAACACTAGATTCAACGGAGTCTCCTTTGCGGATTGGCAAAATATGCCATGGCTGTGTTGTAATTTTAATTTTAAGCGCAGATTAACCTTCTGATGTTCTGGAGTAGAGGAACTGTCCTCTGGCCTCTTTATTTTTAGTATGTAGGCTATGACCAACTTATCTATATTAATGAAACTTTAATTATTAAATAAAAGATTTCATTATTATATCTTCCTCCTGCCGTTGCATCTCTTCTCCTTAGCATTTAGTAAGTTGTTCTTTGCTCTAGTGTTCCTGTTCTTCTTGTTCTCTCAACTCGTCAACTGGTAGTTATCTTCTTAGAGGGGTATATGACAATGCCCCATTTTTTAAAACATCCTTGTCCCCAAAGATTAGTGTCTGGGTATTGAAGTGAATCCTCCTTTGCTTAGCTTTATCATTAAATGGGAAAAATACAGCAATGCTAGTTATCCCATTCTGTATCATAGACTTCTCATTTACTTGTAGTTTAAGAGCAACCTCGAGATTAATAATAACAAGAGTTACTATTGGAAGTTTCTTTAGTCCACCATGCAAACCATTCTCCTCACTCCGCCCACATGGTAAGACTACGTTTATCCACTTCAACCCATGACTCCACTGCTTGTTTCAAATTATTTATCATCTCAATAGGAATGAACTCATCCTTGGTAAGATACTGAGCTAAATCATGGACAATGTCAGCATTTTGAGGCTTAAAATCATTCTCTCATATTTATCTTTCTCCAAGTTCTGAAAAAGGGACCTCATAACCAGGTTTTCCAAGTATTCTATACATATTATCTCCATCTCCACATTTTTTTCATAAGCCAAATATTTTATATATAGAAAATAGTATTTACAAAAATAGAAAAAACAACAAGGAAAATAAAGGAAGTAAAGAAAGCCAAAGCAACTATATGCAAGCGTGTCATCTTGATGGCAATGAGTGTCTGAAGGTGGAGACAGCTTGTGATCTTTTGATCATGAACTGTATATCCTGTCCTTCCTTCTTTTCCTCCCTTATAGCTAAGGGTGATCGGGAACATAGCTCCCATAGCGTCATGAATGCACATGCATCTCAACATTGAGTTCATTGCCTTCACCCGCTTTTGACCAAGTCTGAATGTCATAACTATCAACTTATCGATATCATTTTTCAGGAATATTGGTACATAGTTCCATCAAGCTCGATGAGCTATCCCTGTAATGTAAAGAAGAATATCTGGTTGAGCTAGGATATACAAGTTCACTTTCGAATTGACCCTTTGACCTCCTTCACCCCTTATTCTCATTTCCTCCCCTGATTTTAGCATTTGAGCCTTTCTCTGCTTCATATATTGCATTGTGCATTCCGTAATCATCTTGGCTAATGACTTCTGGATTACCAATCTAGTCTTTTCATTACTCCTTGTGTACAGCTTAGTGAACCTTCCACGAGCAGAAAACCTCTATTGAACTTTAATGCCTTCTTTCATTTCTTTTCCAATAGACAGAGCTCCTTTTCATCCTCATGGATATGCCACCCGTACATCTTGAATGCCGTTACTACCTTTTTGGTTTTGCCACATTTCTGGGATGTTTTTTTGGCTGCACAGAGGCTGGAAGCATCGTATAATGGCTGATGGCAGATGGTGGCTAACTATCAAAGGAAGGAAAATCCCTTAGTTTGTTGCAGTCTCCATTAATGACTATTCAAAACATCTAGTCATACTTTCACTTTTTTCTTGGACTGCTTTAGACTACCCTTACATTTCTTATCCCGGTATTTCTTGGAGAGAAAATAAAATGAAAAAAGGGAGCAGCCCGCCGACCAAGAACCACCAATTCATCGCGCCGTACACGCCTCTGCCGGTGAACATTATCATAGGTTTGATGACTTCCCAGATGATCGAAGCATTGTAGAACACGTTTTCATTCGGGCAAGTCCATGGGCTACCCTCCGGAAGAAGAGCCAGGTTGTAGATGTGATCTATGGAGGTCAGCAGCCACCAAGTACTGTGAAAGTAGACGGAAGAGGCGACCACCGTACCCACTAATTGGACAATGAACATGGATTAAAGGGGGATTTTCATGTAGTGCCCTAATTTGAAATCGCTGAGGAAACTTAGAGCTTGGACCATGCTGATGTAGCCATACGTTTTGAAGGTCACGTTGGTGAGGGGACGACCAAGATAAATGTAGCTGATGAACATCTCTGTTATGATGTTTAACCCAATTTGCTGCATCACATCAAATAGAAAGTTAGTGTCTGAAAAAGGCGGAGCCAGGATTTTGGGTCCAAGAGGGCGAAAATACATATATGGTGGGCGGTGCCCCTGTATCCGAGAGATTAAAGAATGTTAGCCTTTCTCACCTGGTTGGTTGGAGCTAATGTTCAGTTAATTGTCCATTATTTGAGCATTCGAGTCACTACTCTAAAGGAAAAAAAAATATACCTGCACTCGCTTTAGGGAAGATTCCTCCAAAGAAAATCCAGAACTTTACTTGGCGTCTGCTCCAAAAGCGAATTTCCACAGTAGAAAATTTGATCCGTAGAGGCGTTAGAATTGAAGTAAATGTGCGGAGGTGTGTAATGTGTGCGATTGAAGATGAATCAATCCAGCACATGTTTGTTGATTATAACAATGCTAAATCTCTCTCGACTCAAGGCTATTCTTGGTTTGATCTGACATATACAGGCGACTCGAACATTCTGGAGCATTTCAAAACCCATATGAGTCTGTCAGCAAACTCTGAAGGCCAAGAAATATTGAAGGCGGTTTGGGAATCGGTGGTCTGGGCCTTATGGAAAGAAAGGAATTCAATCAGATTCGAGTCTGAGCATGGAGCTACTTTTATGATTGACTGGGTAAAAGCTCAATTAGGGCATTTCAGCGACAAAATTGGTGATTGCAGGATCTTCGGCATCTACTTGGTTCGAACATCCTAAACAATGTTGTTGTGTTTCCTTGTTTTAAGTTGTGCTTTCACTTAATCTGGTATAGAAGACAACCACTATGTTGGTGATTTCAACACGGTCCGAAGCCCAGATGAAAAATTTCAATTCCATGGTGAAACTTCGGCTGAAATGAAAGAATTTGATCGC
>JAOWBN010220362.1:0-13249 GCA_028565015.1 Pinguicula moranensis | reverse complement strand
TAATAAATTTATGATTTATTCAAAGTTTATATAAAAAATTTAAATTTAATTAACCCCTAACCCTTAAACCCTAACCTTTGGCTTATAAAAAAAACCTTAAACCCTAACCTCTAAACCTTAACTCTAAATCTTAACCCTAAATTTCAAAATTATGAATTTATTTTTTTATATAAATGATTACTTTTATATAAATTATAACTTTTATATAAATTATAACTTTTATATAAATTATAACTTTTATATAAACTATAAATTTTATAAAAACTTATAAATTTTAAAAAAACTATAACTTTTATACAAACTTATAAATTTTATATAAACTTATAAATTTTATATAAACTATAACTTTTGTATAAACTATAACTTTTATATAAACTATAACTTTTATACAAACTTATAACTTTTATGTAAACGTATAACTTTTTATATTAACTATTACTTTTATGTAAACTATAACTTTTATATAAACTATAATTTTTATATTAACTATAACTTTTATATAAACTATAACTTTTATATAAATTTATAAATTTTATATAAACTATAATTTTTTTTATATAAACTATAATTTTTATATTAACTTATAAATTTTATATAAACTTATAATTTTTATATTAACTTATAAATTTTATGTAAACTTATAACTTTTATATAAACTATAACTTCTATATAAACTATAATTTTTATATAAACTTATTTATAAATTATTAAATATATATAATTATTAAACCTAAACCAAAAAACATGAATACTAAATCCTAATTATAAAACATAAATCTTATTTATATAAACTCATAAATTTATAATTTTTATATAAACTTATCAATTATTTATAAACTTACATTTATAAAATTTGTAATTTTGTAAAAGATTGATAAATTTATACTTGTTATAAAATTTGGCTCTGGCTCCGTCCCGTCAAGGATGGGCTTATCCGGTCGGCACGTTATGGCTATATCATACTTGTTTCGGTTTTGGTATATGTATGAAAATACATAAAAATAAATCCGGCCCATATAAATTGTGCTGGGCACATTCATCGGTTCGGGGGGCCACCGCCAGGTCACTCCATTGCTTTTTATCCAATCAGAAAGTTTTGAAATTCCCAGTTGAATAATGCCACTTGATGTGATGCTCTCTTGCTTTCACTCTCCGTCTCCACTCTTCTCTGTTGCACCCGCAGACAACAACATGGGTACACCAATAAATGTCAACAACTCCAGCTAGTTGGCCTGATAAAGATGACTCAGGATACTGCTCATGTGCAGTATATCAATTTCTTGCAGTTTTCAAGAAAAAACACTCAACTCCAGAGATACCATTCTACCCCATACATTCATCCATTCACTTCCAACAAAAGCCCAACACTTTTGTTGTTTTTTGTTGGCATTTTATAATACCCAGTTCTGTTTCCACACTTCTCTGGGATGCTGTGTGGGGCTTTTTCTCCGGCGTTCTTGTTTCTTCATAATGCCCGTCTTTCCGTAGTTTTTTCAGCGACCTCTGTTGATCGCTTGTGGCATAAATTTTGAGCGAAATTCAGGGTTATGTTTCCGATAGTTTAGGTGAAATAATTGTAGAGTGGACTGCATGGAAACTTCAAGATTCTTTCTGTTACTCTGGTTTTTTTGTGATTTCTTGATCTTGGGAACTCATCAACTGCAATCCTCCCAAACCCAAGTTCTTAAGCAGCTAAGAAAGCAATTGGAGTATCCAAAGCAGTTGGACTTTTGGGTCAATCCTGGGACTGATCTCTGCTTCCTGTCTTCACCAGAAGTCAACATTACATGCGAGGATAACAGTGTTACAGAGATTAAAATATTTGGTGATAGACAAGCAAGGTTTAGTAGTTTCAATGAGTTCCCTGTTTCTAACCGGACCCTGTCCCAGAATTTCTCCATGGATTCCCTGGTCGCAACCTTGTCCAGGCTAAATGGCTTGAGAGTTCTCAGCCTTGTGTCATTAGGCATATGGGGCTCCATTCCTGACCAAATTTATAGGCTTCAGTCACTTGAATACTTGGATTTTAGTTGGAATTTTCTGTATGGTTCTATCCCTCGGACTATTTCAAGATTTGAGAAGTTTCAGGTTCTTAAACTGGATGGCAATTTTTTGGATGGGAGTTTTCCTGATTGGTTTGATTCGTTGTCATATCTTACGAGCGTAAGTTTGAGGAGCAACCGGTTTAGTGGTCCACTGCCTTCTTCAATTCAGAAAGTTCAATCGTTGACAGATCTTAATTTGTCAAATAATGGATTTGATGGTAAGTTGCCGGATCTTAATGGTTTATCTAGTCTTCACTGGCTGGATTTAAGCAACAATAGATTTGATTCTGCACTGCCAACTATGCCAAATGGTGTTATTGCAGTCTTATTAGCCAACAACTCTTTCTCCGGGAGTATCCCTAAGCAATATATCAAACTGAATCAGCTCCAGCAACTTGACTTATCTTTCAATGTTCTTACAGAGACGGTTCCTGATGGACTTTTTGGATTGAGTAATATTGTTGCCATAAACTTGGCATCCAATATGTTGACCGGATCACTTCCGATGGATTTGAGTTGCGGTAGACATCTTGAATCACTCAATATATCTAATAATAGGTTGATAGGCCTATTACCATCTTGTTTGAGCTCAAGTTTGAAAAATAAGGCCATCCAGTTTGGTGGGAATTGCTTGCTAACCGATCTACAAGAACAGCATCTGGGAAAATATTGTTCACAGGAATCCCCTGGAAAGAACAAATCTAAGAATGTGGCCATATTAATATGTGTCTTTGGTGGGATTGCTGTGGTTTTGGTGCTTCTGGCAGCTGGATTTCTTGTATTTTATCGACGTTATTTTTTCCATGGAACATCTGAACAGCACTTGCTGCAGAAGATATCCCAGGAAAATTCAGTCACATGTTTAACTGCTGAGATCATAACTAGTGCCAGTATGCTCTCTAATTCCTATGAATCTCTTCTTACAACTTTCTTCTGAACCTATTAGTCAATATTGTGAATGGTTGTAAGCTTTATTCGTTGCTCTGCAGGGTATATTTCCAATACAGTGAAGTTGGGCTCGCAGGATACACCAGCTCATCGCCTGTTTTCTCTAGATGAGCTCAAGTCAGCGACCTGCAATTTTGAAAGTCCCAGCTTGATTGGTGAAGGTTCAACTGGAAAGGTATAATCTTCTGTTACAGTTATCATGATGATTCACTCAAATTTTATTGGCTACCTTAAAATGCAATTGTAGCATTTTCATAAGTAAAACCTTATTCTTGATCATGGTTTCTTGTTTTTACTGATCCCTTAATATTTTGCTGTCTGGGCATATATGAGAAGTTGCTTCTAGGATGAATATCTCTTAGGGAATAGACCAATTTCAGCTCATAACATGATGTGGAATATGATCTTGACTATTCCAAGTAAGTTTGTTGTATAAATTTGCATGGATCAATGATCTTCATAAGAAGGAAGGTGAAAATTCGGTTAAGGATGACTTAATACAGAAAGCATTTCTGGGCTATAAATAATTGCCTCTTGATTTCTTCTGGCCAAATCTTTATTCCTCAGTTATACAAAGGTAAACTGGAAAATGGAGCCCATGTAGCAATACGATGCCTGACACTGTCGAGAAAATATCCTATCAGGAATCTCAAACTCAGACTGGATTTGTTGTCTAAGCTCCGGCATCCTCATTTGGTGTGCCTGTTGGGGCACTGCATTGAGACTGAAGGAAGAGATGAACATGGTGCCAGCAATGTGTATCTTATTTACGAATACATCTCTAATGGAAATTATCGCGATCATCTTTCTGGTGAGCGTGGCATAGAATTTTCTTGACTTGTAGATTTGGAATTTTTAAGATGGAGCAAGACTATCAAAATAGCCTCCGTTTAGTAGTGGCATTCACTAACCTTTGCTATGTCAATCAACTTTTCAGAAACTAATTTGGAGAAAGGTCTGAAATGGTCCGACAGACTTGCTATTCTGATTGGCATTGCCAGGGCAGTCCACTTTCTGCACACGGGGATTATTCCTGGTTTCTATAGCAATAGGCTAAAAACAAATAATATCTTGATAAACGAGCATTTGATGGGAAAATTGAGCGACTACGGCCTGTCTGTTGTAGCTCAAGAGCTCAACAGAAACAAGGTACTCATTTATTCTGCGCATGTTGTCTGTTTGGCTCGTGATATTAATGTGTCCTGCTAACTGAAGTTACTGGTTTCTTCTCTTGCAGGAAGAGGATGGCCTCAAATCATGGTAAGCATACCTGTAAATTGAACACACACCCACACATGCTGCTGAATAAAGAGTGCTTCATGAAACAAGTGTTGAGATCAGGGTGTATTATAAGGTAGATAACAGAGGTATAGGACCTTTCCATATTTCAGACTGTTCATTTTTCATCTGCAGGCAAATGAAGAGTCTGGAGGATGATGTCTATAGCTTCGGTTTCATACTACTTGAGTCGCTTATCGGGCCATCTTTTTGTGCAAGAAAAGAGTCGTCTCTACTTAATCAATTGGTAACCAATCATTTGCTTACTTTGTTGAATGTTATTACGTGATAGCAAGCAGTATGCCTTATCCCACAATATTCCAGATGCATTCCTGTTATCTTGAACTTATGATCTAGAAGCAACACACTGTGATACCCTCATGATCAAGGCCTCAATATGCATCATCTATATGGTTGTTTCAAAACTTGTTTTGGAAACCATTTTAAAGCTGCCTTCAGACATGCAGTTTTTGCCATTTACAGGCTGCTTTAGGCACTTCCGAAGGACAGAGGCGAATCATCGACCCGATCATACTGGCATCTTGCTCTCAAGAGTCTCTTTCAGTGACCATCTCCCTAACGATAAACTGCATTTCTTCGGAGTCATCAAGCCCTCCGCCTTTTGAGGATGTTCTTTGGAACCTGGAGTACGCAGCTCAACTTCAGGCAAACCCGGATGGTGATAAGAGAACCGGGAAATCGCTACTATCCCCATAGGTAGGATCTACTGATGCAAAACAGATTGGTCATAGAACTGTGAGTTCATGAATTTGCATCTGTTACGGTCGATTTTTTGAACTATTCTGTCATTGTAATCCTTTGCCAACTTGCAACCGTTAATATCATCAGCTGTTCTGTTCTTGCTTCCCATTCAACATGTTTGGTATGGAAGAACGGAGCTAGGATTTCAGTTTCAAACAAGTTTTTGGGTATTAAACATAATCAAAGAAATTAACATTTTATTGCAAAGAAAAAATAAAGAATCTGACTGAGAAAAAATTCGGTAAGAATCGCATAAATTTCAAACTTTTACTGTTGAACGAAATAGGAGGATTTGAAGAGTTTCGAGGCCTGTGAAATTCACAATTTTCTTAAAAAATATTTACTCTCTATTGGGTGCTTTGAGATTCACGAGCGTCTGTCTCCTAATATACAACAAATACAAGTTTATATGCACATCACATGCAGCACAAAATCGGCGAACTCTAATGATATCTTTATTCAATTACCAATTAAATGACTCACAAAATACTCTAAGAGAGAATACAATTTTATTCTCAATTTGTTGTGTGTATTTTTTTCACTTAAGAGGAGATCCACTATTTTTCGTCAATTCACATTCATCCATAATAACATATTCTTAAAATGTATTATTATTTTTTAATCATCCCTCACATGAATAAAGTTGATTATATGCACGGACCCAATACGAGGTAATATAATTTTGCGGTCAATACCTGCATAGGATAGGCAGGTTTCATCTACTGAACCTTCCTTTGTGAGATTATATTAACTATACTAGCCGATCAGTAGACGTGATGTCCTTGAATTATTCTGTCATTCGTGTAAACGTGTAATATGATTCATATAGATATCTTTCTAATACCATTTTAGTTATCATGTTTTATGTTCATTTTTTGCCCTCAACATACGTATGGTTTTGCAAAAATTTTTAAAAAATTGAACCACCACAATTCTCCTTCGAAGTGGCCCGTCGTCTTTCTCATATAGGTGATTACTTTATTAAGAATAACTCGCATTACTCTGCTCGAATTTTCGACGTATAAGGATCATTAAAAGCAAATATGTTTAACCTCTTCCTACGGGTTTCACTGTTTCATCATAGAAATAGGCAGGGGTTTACTCTCTCAGTGAAGCACCAAGGTCGTTACAATTACGTTGTCCTTTTGAACTTAGATCTTGGGATATCCAGTCAACTAGGTTGAGTTTTCTTTGTATTGACCTTATTTTATAACGGGCTTAAATTTCATTTCTCTCTATGTCTTTTCAATTTAATATCTATTTAACCTTTTGGTTAGCGGAACCGCAATATTATCCTTTGACCTTACAAAGTCAATAGTGATAACGCCAATTGAGATCAATTGTCTAATGGAGTTGTGTCGACGTCGTATATATCTTGACTTGCCATTGTATATGACATTTTTTGCTTTATCAATTGTAGAGTGATTTTCGCAATATATGCATAATACTGACACAGGTTGCCAATCTTGAATATCTTCCAGGAAATTTCGTAGTCATTCTGCCTCTTCACTACATTTATCCAATGCTACGAACTCATATTCCATCGTGAATTTGGTTATTACAGTTTGTTTCGAGCATTTCCATGAAATGCTCCACCTCCAACAGTGAAGATATCTCCACTAGTAGCTTTAGAGTTTTGTATATCACAAATCCATTTTGCATCAGTGTATCATTCTAAGACAATAGGATCTCTGCTATAATGTAACTTATAGTCATGAGTATATCATAAGTACCTTAGTACTCTAGTGATTGTTTTCCAGTGATCATTTCCAAGATTACTCGTGAATCTGCTCAATACACTCACAGTATAGGTAATATTTGATCTTGTACAACTCATCAGGTACATAAGATTGCCTATCACTCTAGCATATTCTACTTGAACAATATTCTTGTAAAATATGTGAAATACCTCATATGCCCCTTACTTAATGTGTGAAATGTCTAAAATACTCTTGTAAATTCGTTTCGAAATATATGTAAGTCTCGAATCTCAGCCGTTGGATCAGACAGACCAAGTGGCCACTTTTTTACAAATTCTCTGGAATCCGCTCATGACATGATCTCCACCGTGCTCTTTCTGCCAGGTCTAACAGTTGACACTAAAGGTTTTCGGGTGATGCCTCGATACTCTGCATCGACCACTTCGAACAGATCAATGACAAAACTCTCTCTCAAAACATCGCGGCTCTCCGATGGCGACCAGCGGTGATTCGGATTGTTCCTGTGTACTTTGGTCAAAAATCCTTCTCCTTCACTCACGAATTTGAATTCGCACACCAGATTAGCTTGGATTATCCTGTTTGAACTATCTATTGTTGTTTTTCATTGGACAAAGGTCCACGAACTGTAAACCTTCGGGTTAGAGCGAATCTTAGGATTCTTGCTTCGTTCCTTCGATAGTTCGGTTAAATATTTCAAGAATCCTTTGAAATTATTGAAAGCGCTTGTAAAACTCCTTATCGTTCGAAAGATCCGTTCAATAACAAAGCAGTGAGCACTCTTTCGAGGCTCAACGTGGAGGTAACCGATATCTAAGGAGCCGGTGAACTACGAGACTTAGATCCAGTGTCATTTATTTTAGTATTCTTTAAATTATGTTTATCGCAAGAAGTTTACTGACAGTTCATTTATGTTTTGAGTTCGATAAATATCTGAGATCCATTTCAACAAGTGGTATCAAAGCAAGGCGATAGTGAAATCTCATTTCCAATGAACTGCCATAAGGATCCTTGATATTACTGGACAAAACCTTGAGAACTAAACGCTAAACGAGGAGCTAACCTCGTATAGCCTAACATTGTTAGGTTGGGTAACAATTTTTCATTCTGAACATTTAGTAGAATTGCTAGGTTGGGCTGCTGAAAAACTTTATTGCTTTGGCTTCTAGCCACCTATGTGCTGATCTGTGAGGCACCTTACTACTTTGGCTTGCAACCACTTACATACTGATATGTGAAAATCACCTAGAAATACAACTACTATGGCAAGTAGGATTGAAATTAACCTTTTTGATGGCAAATGAAATTTTAATACTTGGAATAAGAGAATGAAAGCCCTATTATCTCACAATAAAGTACATTATTCTCTGTATAATGACTTAGAGAAATGGTCTGAGGCTACAAAGCCAAGGGCTGTAGAGATTAAAGAAGAAGCATATAATATGATTATTATTAATTTTGCTGACTTTATATTAAGAAAGTTTGATGAAGATAAAGATCCCTAAAAGCTATGGAACAAACTTCAATCTTTATATGCATCTAAAACTGTAACCAACCTGATTCTGGTCGAAGGTGCTTTATTTTCTTTTAGGATGGATCCCTCTAAACCATTAGATGATAACCTAGATGAGTTCTTTAAATTAAATCAAAACTTGAAAGGGACTGAGCAAGAATTAGATGATGTGTGTCAATCTATGATTTTGTTAAATTCTCTGCATGAAGACTTTCTGGTTGTAAAAAATACCTTGCAATACTCAGGAACTATACCTAAACTAGAAGTCATATCTGGACTTAAATCTAGAGAATTAGAGATTAAAAATAGCATAAACTTAACTAGTGTCTTCTTTGTAAATGCTAAACCTGGACACACTGAAAATAAAACTACTAATAGATCTGATGACAAAGGTAAAATCAGAAATGAAAGAAACTTTAAAAAGGATAGAAGGGGTCAGGATAAAGAAAAATGGGAAAAGGAAGAAAGAGAGTGTTTCTACTGCCACAAAATTGGTCATATCATTAAAGAGTGCTATAAATTGAAAAAATAAAAGGTTTACTAACAGTTCATTTATGTTTTGAGCTCAATAAATATCTGAGATCCATTTCAAAAACTCTCTCCTTTATTGCAAGAAGTTTACTAACAGTTCATTTATGTTTTGAGCTCGATAAATATCTGAGATCCATTTCAACAACTCTCTCCTTTATTCTTCGACAAATGTTGACTTATGTCAATTGGAGTTCTAAAAAAACTAGAATCATCTTTACTGATTTTGTCAATAATCTTATCTACATAGTGCGATTGGTTCAAGATGATACCATTTGGCAATCGTAAAATTTTAATCCCTAAAATTATATCAGCCAAACGCATATATTTCATATCAAATATTGAGCTCAGCATGTCTTGGGTAGATTTTACCATTCGATCATTGTTGCTGACAATTAGTATGTCATCTACACGCACACATAAAATTATATATCATCATTCTGTAATTTTTATGTAGACACACTTATCACACTCGTTAATTTTGTACTTGTTGGTCATCATGATATGGTCAAAATTCTTATGTCAGGGTTTGGGTGCTTGTTTACAAGGACTTTACCAATTTACAGACTTTCTTTTTTCGTCCAGGAGTCATATATCCTTTGGGTTGTTCCATGTAAATTTCTTCATCAAAATCTCCATTAAGAAAAATATTCTATATATTCATTTTGTTGGTTAGTGACCTAGAGCACCAATCAGTGGATGGTGCACTTGTTAGTTTCATGTATACTGAATGATGTATATTATTTTGTTCCTTGAGTTTTGTATATATATGGATGATTTGGGTTAAAGACTCAAATTGTGAAACTCAATGAATTAATCAAAATTCTAAATTAGTCTCTAGTCTTAAGTCATTAGCAAAAGAACAACTAGATTGATATATGGACTAGCACGTGGATTAAATATTTCACATATCATTGACTTGTTGTATGGATCGTGTTTGTATCATCAGCAAGGTCATATAGTATTAATTCAATTATCTGAGATATTGATAATTCTGAATGATGAATGTGTATTACGTGAGGTTATCAAACGCTCCTTTTAATCGAGGGGTTATAAAGGTAAATTTTCCAAATCTGCACGATTCATGTTGAAAGTTATGAATTATCAATATGATACTTTTGGCTATCTCATCTTGGATGAGATTATTAATATCCCTGGACCCCTTAATACAATAATAATTATTGCGCATGCATTTGTGATTATGGAATAGCCACATATTAACAATTATGCACTAAAGATCAAGAAAGTAATTAATGGTTAAGGATGACGCATTACTATGTTTGACATTAATTATTTGATATTAAGTTACGAAAAATTAATACTAAATGAGATTAAAGAATCATGATTCGTCTGTATCAGATCGTATCATAATACATTGCTAGATGCCGCTTATGATTTATAGATTAATGAGATTAATTTATCTGGATATGGATCCTACTGGGTCACTCTATTTGACGAATTGAAATATTAAGAATTAATTATGTTAGACATAAAATTGGCGGGTTTGACGAACGAAAGCAAATTGGATTTTGGTGGGACTTGAACCCAATTCAATTGCAATTTAATGTAATTGGTCTCAATGGGATTGAGCCCAAGTAATTATTTTGCAATTGGGCTCGAGTTTTACTCGAACCCAATTACTTAAGCCTCAAATGGGCTTTGAGCCCAAATGAGATAAAAAAAAAAAAAAGGCGGCTTGAGTTTAAGTTCGTGAATTGAGATTCTCGACCAAACAACTCGCGCGAAAAAGAGAAACGAAAATCCAGTGTTCACGAACGGAAGGAAAATTCTCGCTCTTGTCGCTGCCCGCACCGTGATTGTGGGTCTAGAAGCCCGATTTCGGTTCTCCAGGGAGCGCTTTTGGTATAGGTTTTCTAACTTGGAGACTTCGTGATCCAATCGAGAACTTCACGGGTTTCGCTCGAGATCATCCCAAATCCGACAATTGAGGTTAGTTCGCTAAACCTTGCTCAAGAACATGGATTACACGTGTTTTATGGATTTATGTTTCGAATTAAGTTTGATTTTGGAAAATCTTGAATTTTTGAAATTATGCACGTGAAACCCAACACATTTGATGAACTTCAAGATTGCGCAATGCGGTGATTGCCTAAATCAATCTGATCGAATTTATTCACGACACAGGAAAAAAATAATTAAAACCTTCTTGTAGCTTATATCCTTTGATTACAAGTATGACTTTATACTTATCGATTGTTCCATGTAGTTTCATTTTTCGTTTGAAAATCTACTTGGATCCTAATGGCTTACATCCGGGAGGAAGATCCATCAGTTCTCAAGTATGATTATACAGGATGGAATCAATTTTATTTTTTATGGCTTCTTTCCATAAAGGACAGTCCATACAACTTACAACTTTCTTGTAAGTTTGAGATTCACCCTCGATCATGTATGTCAAAAAATATAATCCAAAAGATATTTTTGTCTTTACCCTTTTACTACGTCTGGGCTCTTCCTAAAGTTTTCAAGTTCTTCTTGATCTTGAATAATCTCATCCAAACCTCTAGAATTTGGTTCAGATTCCTTAAATTTGTATGGAAAGGCATTTTCAAAGAACGAAGTACTCATTAATTCTATTATCATATTCTTGTGACTATCAGGATTTTGAGATTCATATACAAGAAATCGATAAACACTGCTGTTATGTGCTTACCCAATGAAAATATAGTCAATCATTTTTGGATCTCTTTTCATTTACTTGGGTAAACGTGATGCCACCTTAGCGAGACACCCAATACTTTTAAGTATTTTTAGGAATGTATCTAACATTTCCACAATTCATAAGTGTCTTTTCAACTTTCTTTTGGGTAACTTATTTAAAAGGTTTTAGTTGATAGTATGGTTTCCCCCTATGTTTTGCGTCAAATCTGAACTGATTAATATTGCGTTCATCATTTTTTTTAGAGTTCTATTTTTTCGTTTGGTCATTCCATTGGATTGTGGAGAATATGAAACAATGACCTCACGAATAATACGATATTGAACACAAAATGCACCAAATAGTGAAATAGTAGGCTAATGACAAAATTTTCATTTTCTTCACTAACTTATTACAACTTATTGAGAAAAAAAATTATTCTTCATATTTTTCATCAATTTGATCATCCCTAATAACATTTTATTATTTTCCAACATTTGGGTTGAGTTATATTTAAAATATTTTTTTTTTAAAATTGCACTACCAAAAAAATAAAATATTGGAGTCAGGGGTGGGTGGGGGCGGTGGGCCCTGTGGCTTCGCACGCAGGCATGCACGTGCAAGGGCGAAACTAGCCATACAAATTAGGGTGGGCTAAAATATTCTAAAAGAATTTAGGGAACCTTTTTTTTTTCGTCGTTATTTTTTCTGCTCAAAAATTAAAAAAAAATATTTGAATATTTAAAAAAAAGTTAAAAATATTTAATATAATATAAAATAACATTCAGTCAAAATAATTAACAAAGTTTAAGTAATTAAACAATAAAATATATAAATATATCGCTCCGACGACCACTCTAACTGTAAAATTTATCGATAACAGAATTTGAATCAATATTACTAGATAATTCTCGTTCAATATAAACAATATTGACTTTCCATTCTACTACGACGAACACTTCTGACACACTTCGTAGCTGAAAGTGCACGCTTTGTTGTTGCAGTAGTAACTGAAAGTGTCAAAACAAGTCAGATCAGTTTGTCAATCAAATGGTAGTCTTGTGCCTTGTGCTGATACCCAAGAGTTTGCTGATCCAAATTGGCAGGATTGATTCATCTCCTCCGTATCCCCGGTGAGGACTTTATGGAGAAAATTGTTCCCAGAAAGCATTTATACCTGAAAGAGTATGAAGATCTTCTGGCGGGACATTAACATCATCATCTGCAAGGAATTCATCCAATGCAACTGGAATAGGGGCGTCAACAAATCCAGGAACTGCATCCCCACACTCCAAAAATGTAGAACCTGCTCCCTCAAATGAGCTGCCAGGGATATCAAAATGATGTAAATGGATTCCTTGTGCTGGATCAAAATCCTGTAGCCCTGTCTTGGCCTCGGGAAAAAGCATTTCATGTGCCAAACTTGAAGAAGATTGGGTTTCTGTTGGCACAGTAGACTGAAAGAGTCACTCCGGATATTCTACTGGATGAACTACTAGTATCCACTAGAAATTGTCTATTGGTGTTGTCATTCTGTCGATGTACCAGCTGAGCTACAAAACCAGGGCTCTGCGTAGCTTTGGCAAGAAATGACATCATTTGTTGTTGGCGCTGCTCCATTACATGAAGGCGCTGACCAATAATTTGCAATTGATTGTTAGTCGTTAGTTGCTGTGCTGCCTTAACCTGACAAGCTCCTGCATCAGTACATTTTTGTCTCTTTTTCAGCATTTCAACCTCTTCCTCCATTCCGAACTTCCCTACTTCAATGCAAGATGAAGCAGAAGAATTCTGAACC